>JBCAUG010006681.1:0-38159 GCA_038406175.1 Haplosyllis leylae | reverse complement strand
CCCCTCCCCCCCCCCCCCCCCTCCCCCCCCCCACTTCAAAATCCGAAGAAGTAAAGTGGCACTTTTGCGATGTTGGGGTAACCTGGCAAATTTTGGCACTCACTTTTGGTACACGGTCAGCGTATAGTGCCTCACAGTAGTCTCCCGAGGAGACCAATGGAGTTGACTGAACTTAATTAATTGCTTCGACATTTCCCGTACAGGACATGGCTAGTGCGCCCAGTTAGACCTAAAAGCATCCTTATCGTTCTGTGATAAAGAATGTTGTAACAATACACCTGGATAGACTAATCAGAACGAAACTTCATGAAATATACTGGTTACTCCTGTTTATTTTCAAATAAATAATTTGTACAAATGCATTGCACTAAAACAATGTCTACATCTGTCTTCAAATAAAATGGGTGATTATCTAAACTTGCAGATACTTGGAGGGTGAAATTTATTTTTAGAAAAATTATTTTATGCGCTTTTGTGACTGAAATTCAAAAGGAAACACTTGCACTGTAAAAGCTATTATTAGCGAAGAGTAAAGACGGTCAATTTCAAGAGCATAACTTGCACAACATGTGATACACTTGCAAAGGGAATTTGTGTTGATATAATTTACTAACTAGTGTTGGTAGGGTCTCCTGATTTTCCAGAAACTGCCTTTTCTTACGTGAATCCATGCTTCATTGCTATTTTCAAACATGTTTGGGGTCAGCTACCAAATATTCTGTTGAAAATGTATGTTAAAAACCGGCACAAAGACACATTTAGACCTTCATTTCTTTTCAAAGAATATTTGGTAAGCAATTAACAGAAGCCTTCTGCCAATCAGATATTACAGCTAACAAGTGAATATTTACATCAAACAATAAACAGAATAATTGTCTAAATATATAAAGTACATCTTATTCTTTCAATATTTGTACAAACTCTGGAGACATGTAATTAAAAATAATAATTCGTACTGTTTTGAGTAACCTTATATTTTGACACATAATTGAAACAACTAAAATTGTTAAATTTGACACCAAGATGATCAGTTACCTACTCAAATACTGTGTCATGTTTAACAGTGTAACAGGTTATACAATGAGGTAAGTGTGAAAGTGCATTGCTATTCTACAGAAACGGTGCAGTTGTTCAAATCTAAACACATCTTTAAGCCAGACTTGAAAGCTCCATCCAGAATTTTTTGTGAAGCTTAGCTTTATTAAGTCCCCCCAATAATAGAATCGATGCATGACAAATCTTCCACGATGGGGTTTTTTCACTACCGAGCGAAATTCACTTTCAAGCCTTGCATAAGGCGGTTAGTCATTTTAGAAGATGGCAAGATATACAAAAATTCATAAGGTTTCCTAGTAACTAGCACCACCTCCAGCAATTAAAAATGCAAACTGTTCATGAACAGTTTCTAAAATATCATATGAGACGTTCACGAACAGTTACTAAAATATCATATGAGACATTTCATGGTCATAAAACTGATTCAATTAGTACAAAAAAGGAATTAAAATGCAGTATCAGTCTGTGAAAGACACAAATATTTTGCAATATCAACTAGAACTTGAAATATTTAAGAATTTTTATGTAACATTTTTGCAATTCCATACATTTGTCAGAACATTGCAAAGTCACAAATCTTACCTCTCTAAAATTATATCTTTGTTTTTTTTTTTGTTATTTGTGGGTAATATTTCTGTTTGGTAAAATATCCTTCTGTGGAGAACAATACTTATTGAAATCTATATGCGCTGTCATCAACTGCCAAGAATATACAACATGAAGTTCTGTTTCACTTTCCTCTCAAATATTGAACACAGACTGCACAAAGACAACAATCTCATTTTTTAAACAAGACAAATTTTGTGTACCAGTCTTTTAACAAAACAACACACAATTAATATTTTCCCATTAAGTGCCACTATCATACTAAAATAATTCTCTGTTGATCCCGAATCAATGAGAGATCGAACACTAATCAATCACCCCAGCCTTATGAGAAAATTCCCAATCTAATTGGGACAAGTAAACGTGAAACGATTTTGGTAATCATCATTCAAATGTTGGAGGTGAAAGACGATTACAAACTCAGTTTTCTTTGACAATATTGTTAAGATGTTATAATCACAAGCAAACTAGAAAGTTTACACGTTTAAACACAAATGTACTTGTGTACTACATGTATACTGTTGACGTTTCGATTAAAAGTATAGGCTTTAAACGACAAAGGAAATGCATCCAAAATATTATTTTGAAAATTCATAACAGTTGACATTGAAAAATTATTTGACTACTTTTTAAGAATCAGTTTTGCACCATAGATAAAACGTATGGCACTAACATGATAAAATTCTATCAATATTGAATTATGTACATATTATGCGTCTGTCATAAAAAGCATAGCATTTTTCGTTGATCAAATCAAGCTTTCGCTATTAATTTATTTCAGAAAAAAATGCCCTCTACCAGTGAGGACATCTACAACTGAAAAAGATACAGAGTATAGAAGTGAAATAAAGAATATCAAATTCTTTTGATACTTTTGATACAATGTTTGTTTAGTATTCAAAAAGATTGGTAACAGTCAAAACATATTGAGGAAGATTCATTTTCATATAAAAGTCATTAAAGCATGGGCCGCCTCTCTATTTTATCAATAAGAAATAATTTTTCTAGAGGATAGAGTCACAAAAAATGTACATACTTCTGTCTTCACTTGTGCTCACCACCTTTTGTGTGGTAATCAACTAACAATTCTCCATGGAAACTATTCAAACCTGACCTTAATCTGTCAAATGTCTCAATCACCATGGAGATCAATGACTCTTTGTACATGTTTAAAGACTCCATCTCCAGAGAAATTTCAGAACTAACAATTGTGTCGAAATCTTGAATTGGACTGCTTATTTTCATTGTATTACATCATGTTTGAAATAATAAGTGTGATTCATCACCTTGGGAGTTTTTGAATTTACAGAGTCATCGCTCTTCAAATCATTATTCATAGTTAAATTACTTTCTAAATTCAAAATATTTAAAGAACCGCAGTGGCTAAAGTCGACATTATTTGTTTGCAGAAAAGCTTATCGAATCAAGGAGTTTGTAGTTTTAGAAGACTGTCTGTCGTCGTAGTTCCTTTGTTCTTTTTTCTTTCTGCAGACTTGGAATCAATTTCTTCGGAAATATCACCTTTTGTCTTTTTACCCCTCATTTCTAAAAGTAAATAACATATTCATAATTACCATCTGAAGAAGGTGCAACAAGGGTAGGAGGAGGAAGAGTCGACAGGCTAAGCAAAACAAAAACTTTAAATAATTCCCTGCATTTTTAGTTTTAATAATTATGAATAACTAAAAAATGGGCCGAAGTACCAACTCTGCTGGAAACCTACATGCATATTTCTTGTTGTTGATACTAATTTGTGAAATAATCTGTTTCATTAGTAACACAATGGGAGGTGTGCTTGTAAAACAAAATTGAAGAGTACTTAATGTGCGACTGGTCTAACGAAACGTTTTCTTGATAAAGAGATGTGAATAGGAACATTCAGGTTGAACTGTTGTCAGCAGTCAATGTCGTCAGGAGTTCTTTGACGCAGCTTTTTTTTCAGTCACGTTTCATTAAAAATTCTAATTGTTAAAAATTAAACAAAAAATTTTTTCGAATAATTTCAGTGGAATCTATTTCCTGAACGTCCGATAAAGGGAAACATTTACAAAGCAAATGCTGCCTTAATTGTCCACATTTCCCAAAGACAAAGTTAGAAATCCACAGGTAAATAAATGCGTGGCTAATCCACAGTAAATGCTTTGTTTGGGCCTCCAATAAGAAAACGCACCAATTTGAGAAATTAACACGATCAAGCCTCAAATTTGGGAATGTAGAAGCATTTCTTTTTGAAAGAACAGAGCATGTGGGTAGATAAACCGGGCGATGGCTAGCTCATGCATCATGTTGGGAAGTATGATGTGACTAGAAACAAATGAAAAAGTTAATGTCATGAAAACATTGGTTGTTCCCTTAAACATCGTACAGATGGAGGAGTTTTGGATGAAACACCGCAAAATGGTGAAAAACGAATTCAATCTGAAATATTCTGCTCCAACAGGATTTATGATGCGTTCAAAAAACAAAAGCGAACTTTCCATGTAAAGGAATATGTCAATGTATGAATTTTCTGAGACTTTTTTTCCTGTCATTTTTTATCTATTTGTTGTCAAATTCTTTTCGTCAAAGGTTCTGTGTGTCTTCCTCCAAGTGTGTAACAGTTTATGGAACTTTAAATAATAAATCATGTAACAAGAATCATTTTGCTACATTTGTCTTCAGTAATAATATTGACATCGGAAAATCATAATTGCCGATTTGTTTGGATTTGGTCACTGTTCAGTCGATCAAAATCAAAGTTACTTTCATTTTGATCGTTTTTCAATTCTGCAGGATCAAGTGATTCCGTAATTGCTATCCACATTCATTTGAGCACAGAAATGCAAAACAATTGAATGGTATTCCTACAATATCAAAGTTGTTTTTGAACAAGTTCCCAAAATACAACATTTTCAGTTTTAGAACAAAAGGTTTACTGAGTTGTGACAAATTGCACAATAGGGAAAATTCATCAGATAGCCTGCAACCTTTGGCTTTGAGCCATTTGCTAATTCGTGATGTCCAGTGCCAAAGTCTAAGTCTTTTGTTCTGTAAATCATGCAGTGACCAAAGCCCAGACAAAAGTGATACTGTCGTGTTTTGGCTAGACAATAAAAATTGGAATTATCTGGACCAACTGAGAGAGACCTGGTGCAGACTTTATGATTTCTATGGAAATTGGGAAAAACGTGAGTAAAGGAAATTTAAACGGCCCCAGGGTACCAAAATAATGTATGTACATTATTGCTTGAATGGGTATGTACTTTGTTTCAAGTTTTCATCAATTTGGGCTTTCAGGCTTTAGCTTCTCTTGACATCAATACCTCCAGAACATATTAACCTGGCTTTTGTCCCATGTTTCCCGTGGCACTTAAGCACACAACTAGACACCTTTGATGATAAGTATCTGGATACTCAAGTGGTTTGCCAGTAGTTGTCCGACTGTGTGTTTGCCAAATCCTAAGAGGAAACATTTGCATTTGTGCATTTGTTTTGTGCTTTTCAGTTATTTGCACCTGTCTTCAGACAGCCATTGCAGGTTTGCTTACTTTCTGTTAGCTCTTTCTTTGCAAAGGCCACAAATAGTTTAAATCATAGATTACATCATGTTATGTAATCCGAAACATGTCAAACGATTATTGTTTGAAAGACACAAAGCGAAAATGAAGAATAAATCTTCAAATATCAAACTTATTTCACAGTAAATTTGGACCCCAGTTTTCCTCATAGGACTTCCTTGGAAAAATAGGGAATACGTTTTCCCATAATACACAAAGTTGGCAATGTTGGCCTTTTTGTTTTGCTTAAATTTGAAAATAAATTAAATACAATTATCAGTCATATAGCTTTTAAATCAATACACAATGACGAATCAAAATTTACATTTAAAATGATTCAGCTGATACATAACTATTTCCAATTGATTTTCATTTCAGGTTTTCAGGTTGTATAAAATGTCAACATTGTCAACATGTGTTTTGTGGAAACCCCCAAATGTCACACTAATATAGCAATCGGATGTCCATTTCTGGAATTTTGATATTAATAACAAATTGAATCATCTACTGATTGTTTTTTCTTTGTAGTCCAGATAATTCTATTTTTAGTCATGATAATAAATCCATATTGTGATAGCAATTCCGCGTTAAACTGAGGTTGTCAAATATAAAATACTGTACTCTGCTTAGCTCTGCGGTTCTTCAGTTCTAGTCATTCCTGAAAAAATATCACTAGAAATGTTTAATCTGACACTAACCTCCCCACATTTCAATACTACAATAGCTGTGTTCCTGGAGTTCCAGTAAATTCACCCCAGTAACAAAACACCACAGATTTATACGCACATTTACTGACTCTTTGTCGAACTAAATAACAAATGGGCAACAAAAATACAAAGAAACCATTCAAAAACAAAGAACCAAACTAAACAGCACACATAGTAGGTGATGGTTATCATTAGAAATGATTTCTCACCCGTGTGAGCGAATAAGATCAATTCTTTGTCTTGGGGGAAATTCTTAACAAATTTACATTTACAAAAATGAACTAAACCTACATTCAAACTAGGTACTACAGAATGGCTGCATTCTTACCAAGGATTATGGTTGATTTTCCTGTCCATATCCTTGATGAAATTTGGGATTGTATCCACATCCTTTGACAGGCATGCCATTGGGGCCGATTGGACAGGGAGCATCCAAACCAGGCAAACCCTAAAAACACACGGGTCGAACGGGAACATATGAAAGCATGCAAATTAGTAGACACAACACATTAAAGGAAAAGAAACGTAAAGACAGATACCACAACTTCACCACGTTCTGCATCCACAAATTCCAAAGTCTAAGAGGAAAAGGTATCGCGTCACTGTACTGTCTCAAAAATCAGCTTCAGAGCAGTTCACAGAAACACCTTACTTGACCAAAAATATTTTGAATCATCAGTTTCCTACAGGTACGTAATTTGTCTTCAGATGGACCGATGAGAATCATACGTATTCACATTTTTGTCCAAATATATGTTAATTTCGTTGTAAAATGATAAATGGGGGTATTGCAGCCAAAAGACACGAGAACACAAAAAATAAATCTGACCAAGAAGTGTCACCTCTGCGCGATATGTATCAAATTTATGAACAGATAAAACTGCAATTGAAAATGGTCAAATTTTAGTGTTTCTGGTGATTCATGATTATCATGTACATAAAAGATCCTTTGTCTTCATTGCATGTACGGTACAAGTAACATCTACATGAGAAGCATATCATGCCAAGATGCCTCAGAAATTTCTAGATCTAAGATAACGCACAGAGAAGCAAAGTTCATTTCAGCATGCCCGTTACCTCTGGCGGTAGTCTCCACCCGCAGTTAGGTAAAGGTAAACCGTCAGGTCCTAATGGACAAGGGGCGTCTAGTCCTGGAATGCCCTGTTTTGTCAGAAACCCTGTGTTAGTTGAGTGTGCACGAAAGGGCGCTTACTTCAATATGTAAAGGACGTGTGTCTATCTACCTGTTCTGTTATTACTGCAGTAGTGTTATTGAAAGCTGCTGTACAAGATGACTTAAATCTTAGCTAATTAGACTAATTACACCTATTATTGCAAACTGAGAATGTCAACTGGCGGGCTGGACAGTTTATCCTATTTATTCTATCAGTCCTTTTTCTGTCACTTAATGATTTTTTTCGTGTGTAACCGGTGAAATGTTTTCAGTTACCCCCCCCCTTCGTACGCCCCGGGGGGGGGCGTATAAAATCAGAGATTCTGTTTTCATTCACCCCCAGGGGCATACCAATGTTGATTTCAATCACCCCCCCCTTGTGATGGTTAATCGCCCTTTTTGATGGTCAACCAGATTGCATGACCAACTGTAAAAGTTTCGTGACTGAAAGTTTTTACAGTCAATCACGAAACTTACAGTTGCTGTCCTGTGTAAACGCTATGTAAAAGTTTCATGGCCAACTGTAAAAGTTTTGTGACAGACTGTAAAAACTTACAGTCAGTCACAAAACTTTTACAGTTGGTCATGCAATCCAGTTAACCATCACATGGAGGGGGGTACAAAAACGGGGGGGTGAATGAGAACTTTACACCGGCAAAGTGTTACTGGCTTGGATTTTTATAATTTTTTAAAAAGTGTTACAACCTGTAATTCTATTCGCTATCAATATTATTAACAATATTTTGATACCTGTTCACCCTTTTCTCCTTTCACACCCTTCTTTCCTCTCTTGCCTCTAGGTCCCTGGAAAATAATCAAATTTGAGTATTTATTGTTTCCTACGTTCAAAAGCATGCAACAACAATAAAAAGAGTGAAAACAACAAATATGGTGCAACATTGTGACAATTAAATTTATTTGAAGCAACATAGTGAGTTTTCCCTTTCGTTTATAGGTCTCTTCGTACTGTGAAGCACCCTACTCTGCCCTTGTACGAACGTGAGTACCAAAATTTACTGGTTTATCCGTCCCCCCTCCCCATCCCTTCCACCGAAATGAAAAGTTGCCACTTTCAGGTTGGAAAATGAATGTTGCCATTCTTTTTGACAGCCGTGCACAGCTCATGCCCCGAAGAAACCTGCACGTGTATCTCTTGCCACTAGTTTTTATGGTGGACAGACCCTTCCCATTTCTATCAAACTACCGCGCAAAAATGAGTACAAACGATGGCATGCCTAAATTTAAAAACACCCAACTACCTTGTCGCCATTTTCGCCCTTAATGCCAGGAGGACCCTGTGGTAAAGAGAACACAGTTAATCTGTAATATCAAATGATGACAACCGAACGGTAAAAGACCTTTTTAACATGAAACCACACAATTTATCTGTACGTATTCATATTCACGTACTTGCGTTGAGCTGGGAGTATCTTAGTCGCAAATTAGGGCTGCGGGATCCTTAGTTCAAGGAAAATCGAAGAAATTTTAATCAGTTACTTTTTACATGGGGCTGATTGAATAAAGCAAGTTGTTCTAAGTGGAAACTGCTTATCTTATCTTTTCACTATGTGGATGAAGTGAGCAGTTGCCTTAGCTGAATGTTCAACAAGAAAGAAAATAACGTCTAAGGGCACTAATCCATGAACACTAAGGAGGACTACTATGTCTTTCCTGTCATTACTTTTACCTTTTCCTTAAAACTAAAAGCTTTACCAAGTAATACATCTCTTTCTGTTTCAAAATTAAGATGCCAATGGATGCTTGAATAATGGGACGCAGGCGTCTTAGAAATTATGCCACGCTAATTTAGTAGGTGAGGAACTAGGGATGTGTCCCATAATTCATTCAACCAACGTATACAACCAAACAACAAGGTAATGTCTGGGGTATTTATCAATTTTTATAATAAAAAATGACCATACATTCGAAATTGGAGCGTACACACATACAATTTTTTTTTGCATTGACTCCTTTTTAGCTTTGATAAAAAAGGGTTCAAAGCTCAGAAGGTGAAAACAGAAAATGCATTTATGAAAAGTTCACATGTTGAATAGAACATGACAGTTGCATCTGGGTTGATGCCACGTAAACATAAAATTGCAAACTATTTACATATTTTCATTTGTGAAAAGACAAACTCCTTAAAGATTTTTTCTCTGGAAATGCCACATGAAAACTTGCAGCTCACTCCATTTGCAAGGCTGATATGATGGAGGCCGCTTTGGACGAGACACTTAATAAATAATGTTACTAGAAATTGTACTATTAGTTAGACATTTGGGCTTTGATGTAACATGCGTAAAGAACTTTGGCAGATTGTAAAGTTCTATTACCATTGGACCAGGTACGCCCTGAAATCAGCAACACATCGTACAGAGAAAGAGAAAGAGAAAAGTATTCATAACTTTTGAGAAAAGAGGATATCTATTGTGTGCTTCTGAATAACGATTGGTTGAATCCATTTATTTCTTAAGGTCATATTTTTCACTTTGCACAGGATATTTTTTACAGACCGCTTAGGGAATGTCAAAAATGAATTTGAACGAAGAATTGAGGGAAATTCATGTCATTGTTTCTACCTCAGTGGAATTAATCTTGCATTTAGATGAAACTAAATTTATTTAGAAGAAATTCATCATCCTGCACTAAATAAATCTCTTCAATGTCGCCCATAACAGTTTTGAAAACGATTTTTGATACACTTCTTGCGATGGTCACTTTGTTTCAACAAATCAGAGAAACACTTTATCCAGCACACTTTCACAATATTTTTCCACGCTTCAATATTTGGAGCAATTTTAAACATGGCGTCACCGATTGACTTTAAACTTCAACTAACATTAATTGCACGATTGAGTACTCACCATAGGTCCTGTGTCACCAATAGGTCCGAGTTCTCCCTTGTCGCCTTTGGGTCCTGGAGAGCCTGGTGGGCCCTGTTTTTCAAAAACGAAATCTTAATTATTACTTCTTTTTACCATTTAAAAATGAAATCGAAAAATTCTAGTTTTTGGTTAAGTTAATATCAATTTTATGTCGGCAGGTATCGTTCAATTCACACGAAGCTACGTCACATTCAAATCATTTTCTTCGTCAGATGCTTTAAATACAAAAGTAGATTTTCGATACACGAGCAGTTTTGCACGTTGCATAACTGTTGATCCTTTCATGGATATTTTTCAGTGCATTTTGCGTTCTGTTCCGAAAAGTTTCTACTCACAAGCATGCCAGGTTCTCCATCTTTACCCCTCGGCCCAGGTTTGCCAACTTGTCCAGATGCGCCCTATACGACGCACGACAGCAAGTGCGGTGCAAGAGAACACAAAAATTGTGTGGATAAAATAAAGCAGTGAGAGAGACAGAAGCGAGTTGTCTCACCAATCAGCAACTAGATGCGAAGACAGTTCACTAAGAAAACGTTGCCATCGTCCTCTTTGAAGTCACAAGCTTTCATCTGAACTACCCCATCATGACCAAATATTTGGAAAATCTGTTGTCAAGGTAATTTATGAATTTTGATATTCTGATAGCGCAACGTCCTCTCAGTGAACTATGTGGCTGTGGTGGACGGTGCATTGAGTGCGTGTCGCGCGAGAGCGGTGCACCAAAACCTCATCAAACACGGTGCAATGTGGTGCAACCAAAGTGTGTCAAAGGTCATCAGTGCACTTTGCATAGAAAAAAGGATGGACACAGAAGGAAAACAGGTTTCAAAGTTGGTGAAAAGTATAAAATTCACATCATAAAAGAAGAGAAATGAAACTTGATGCCTGACTAAATTTATGTATTGTTGTCCATTCTTCCATGAAGACTAGTTTTTACAACTTATCAAACGAACCGGGAAACTAATAAGAAATTTCTAGTCAACAATCCGATTAAAAACTGAAATAAAGTCTTCTGAGGTGACACAAAATTTGTTTATTTGAGGTTAAACTAATTCCCACGAATGTATAAATTTGGAAGGAAAGAATGGGAGTAGGATATTCAAATATCAAATGAAACTTTCTACAAAGTTAAATATATAAAATTAGAACTCAAAATGGTATATTAGTTAGGCATATCAAGTATTAGATGTGACCTTTCACCAAGTTTACTTCCAGTTTTTATCTTAATTTGGAAACATTTAACACATTAATAATATTGTGCATTTTCACAGCATACTGCGTGATGTTACATCTGATCAAAAAGCACCTATTGATTTTCCATCCTTCTGCAAAGCACTGTTTTAACTACATAAATCTAGATAGATCCGAACTATAAAGTTATTGGACTCCTAATTCTGATAATTTTATGTGTAGATTTTGAACTTTTATGAATATCAATAGGGTATCTGATAATCTTTCAGATTTCATCCAGAATTTCAATGTTTTTCTGGACCTAAACTATACAATATTTTGTTTTGAATAATTTGTATATATCATAACGTAATTGACTAAAGTAGAATTTTGAGCGAGACATGCATAATAATGTTTCTTTTTTTCGTGCAGCCAAATGAACAATTTCGGTACAGAAAGATGGTAATTATTCTAATTAATATCTTAACACGATAAATCTGTGCGTTTGTTTTTGTCGAAAGGGGTGTTGTGTGTATCATGCTTTAAAATTGTGCACTTTGTTTTCTACAAGCCTATGGCTCAATATTAAATATGGATTGTTCGCACAGTAAGGGAAAGTCATGTTATCTTAGATATAATCTTAATTCTTAAGAAAATATCATGCTTCGTTTATTTTGAAAATCATGCCAAACAAACTTACAGGCAGTCCCATAGGTCCTTGATCACCTTTCCAACCTTTGTTACCCTGTATTAAATTTTTAGTATTGTTAAATGTTATAAACGTTTTTTTCCGGGTTGGAATTAAATAACAGCTGCTTTCCACAAGAGTTTTTTGTACAGCTTGCGCTCACAGGAATGTCCAAAACAAGTCTAGAAACCAATTTCACATCTGTCCATTTCCCTGAAAGTTACTCATTGTTGGGAAATTTAAATAATTTTTTGCTACTAGAAAACTAAAATAATTCAAATTTACACGTCAGAGACTTGTTTGTTCATTTCTGCAAAAAGAGAAAGGTACAATAGTACAGAAAGTACAAAGTACCAGACAGTATTACCAAAGTACTGTAATTACATTAGGACACTACTGTCAGCTGTTTACATATATTTAGACGAACATATATTAAACACTAATTCCGTTACTGTTTAATATACACAGATATAGATACATATTTACAGACGTAAAACTTAAAGACATATTTGGAATATATTCATGTACGTATTCGTTGTAAAAAAAATTGACAAAACGTTTTGCTCTACTCTAAACACACAAAATATATGATTTAAATATCACAAAAATGTTACAACTACAAGCAACAACATTTATTACTTCTTAAGCAAAAGCAACAGAGAAAGTAAGAACAAAGTATCGAGTAACACAAAAGAAAGAGCGCAGAAGAGATACTTATCTGTGTGGATGGATGGGTGGGTAAAGATGCAGGGTACCTTTGTGCTTGGAACGGTTTTTATTGCATGTATAAAATACTGAAGGAATTAACAAATGCACAATCACGTATTAAACAAATCAGTTTGGTGGTCGCTTGCATTATTGGCAAATTCTCGAAACAAAAAATAAATTAAATTTCAGTTAAGAACTACAAAATTATGAAACATGCATCATGCTGAGACTCTTAGGCCTACCGCTTCGCCCTTTTCTCCCTGGAAGCCTCTTTCACCCTGATTAAAAAGATAACAAATAAACATTGATATTACTTTCTTTATGTACTAAATATGGCATGCATACCTTGATCCGTTTTATGTCTCTTGTTACCATTTTTGCTATTTGTCTGCAGTTATGATCACTAACATTATTGGGACACTGAAAAAATTACGCAACTTAAGTTAATTTGAAACAATTACGGTTGACGTACAGTTTTTGTTCTTTGGACTGGGGTCTACATGCACAAAAGTAAGATTTAAAAATAACCTTAATTCCTGGTGGTCCTTGCAGGCCCATCGGTCCCTTTATTGAGTAAAAAATCATATTAATCATAGATCAATGAAATGTAGAATATCTGTCTTGTTTGATTTCAAAGAAAAATGGCTTGAGTACAGATTATGTAAATTGATATTGCTTATCAGTGCTGAAACTTGTTCTCTTAAAAATAATTAAAATTTGATGAATAAAAAGTTTAAAATAATTATAAAGGAAAGATTTCCTAGGTTGTGACTATGATCAAATTATTTAGGCATTGAAATCATTGATGTGTCATGGAAAATGCATACAAGTGTAAACAAGTATGGGACAACAAAATCAAGTGAGTACATAACACACACACCGAACTGCATGCTTCGATGAAGCTAATGGGTACGGTACGTCAACTTTAATTAGGATTTCACAATTTAAACTTCAATTTGCATGGTGGTTTCCGCAGTGGAGGGAGAAAACATGCAAATGGGCCATAGAAATACTAAACTATTTCCAGTGATGTGAACAAATGTTGCTAGTGACATAAATAAACTAAAATGTTCAGTGAAAGGGGAAAAAATCGGCTTAATTAATTTCGCATTCAACTGGTAAAACATAAAAAAAATGATAATTCATGCTACAAGACAAAAGAGGATGGGTGAGAAATGTCCCCTTTATTTTACTAAAACACATGCTCATGCCAGAGCTCACCAAGAGTCCAGGTGGACCAGGAGGACCAGGTATCTGAAAACATGTTTTCTCATTAGGTTTTGACCGGACGTATCGGAAACATGGCAAAGAAATAAGTTACAAAAATGTCCTTTACATTTTGCCTCGAAAACTTATTCTTAAAACTATTTACAAAAAAAAATATACTCACTCCTTCACCGCTTCCTCCTTCTAAAATGCCAGGTTCGCCCTAAAATAACGAAGAAAAACTGGTTTTCCCAGACAGCAAATGAAGAAATCACAACATTTTAAAGACAATTGTAAACTAATAACTAGCAATACTAATGTAAAATTACTCACGGGAGGTCCTGGTAAACCAGGTGGACCTATCATACCATGATATCCAGGATCGCCTTGGTCGCCTCTCATGCCCTTTTCTCCCGGAGGACCCTAAGGTGAGTCAACATTGCATAGATAAAGCCCCAACACCACATCAGAAAAAAGAGCCCATTATTTTCTAGCTCTACCATATACATTATATTACTACTTTGCGACCTGAAACATGTTACATCACCTTACAGATTGTGGTACATACTTATTTGGACTTGAACATCCAGGTCCATAGAATGTGAATTAACAAGAGGGATGTAGTGTTAGTAAGAAGCTACACACATGCAAAACGTTTAAGTCTCCAATGATCACAATACAGCCATAATTCCCATGTTGGATGCGATACTGGTCATCTCTGAAGTTGCTGTAACAAAAGCAGTTCACCATTTCAAACCATGGACTACTGATTTTTCAAAACTGACGTTTCTTTTAAGAAATCACAAAGAATACAATTTCTAAACGGGAATGTTTTCCATAAAATTTGAAAAGAA
Organism: Haplosyllis leylae; assembly: GCA_038406175.1. NCBI lineage: Eukaryota > Metazoa > Annelida > Polychaeta > Phyllodocida > Syllidae > Haplosyllis > Haplosyllis leylae. The sequence continues at coordinate 23,569 of JBCAUG010006681.1, read as the reverse complement.
CTTTCAATTTTACGAAACATCAAGATTATTTCTGAAGCTAAGGTTCATGCAGTATTTTAGCTTGTGCCAAGGAAATTTGACTTTGATGATTTTAGTATTGGAGATGAATTTTTCACGATCATCTGGGTCACATTCATGTTATTTTATTCGCTTCATTGTTTTCTGATTTGAAAAAGACTAACATGGTGTATCCTCACAGTGGATCTAATCAGGCTACAACTGGAAAAGTTCTAAAAGTATATCTACTAAATAAATATCATCCCAGGATGAAGGGGTAATGCAAATAACACTCAAGAATCGCTGCTTCGTTTCATTCTCTGGGCAAAGTTGCAAGGATCATGCGTATGGCCTAAAGGTCATCAGACTGTCGACTTACAGGAGGACCAGGGGGTCCTGTGTCTCCGTCAAGGCCATCAAGTCCAGGTAAACCCGGTCCACCCACTTCTCCCTAAATTACACGTGTATTGTGTGAATATGTAGTTGGATACCTTTTAACCAATGGTACGATGAAAGTATAAAATAAGATTCTACAAAAATATTTGCTTTCTAATTTCAAAGAAATTACTGTATCAATACATTGCCTCAGGTTCTTGAATGTGATGATGAATATATCTCAGTACCTGAGGACCTGGTAGTCCAAGGTCACCCATTTCACCTTTAGGTCCTGGGGGACCCTGGGGACCTGGTGCTCCAATGTCTCCCATTTCTCCTTTCAAGCCCATCATACCCTGGTTATGATACATTTTATTATTGTTATTGACATTGATTTTAGTGGTTTACATTAAAATATTAGAAGTTTGTGTACATCACCAGGTGTTAGTTGCACAAAGCGCTAAGTAGAATGTTGATGTCTTACCTCCATGACTGACGCGATTTGAATGGAACAATTTGGTTTAGTTTCATTCCATATCACAGGAGATAAGATTGCTTACTTGTACAAATAAAATCTGAGAGAAATCAATTCAAGTAGCCTTCTACCTTTTTGCCTCTTCTGCCTTCATCTCCCTTTTCACCTTTAGCAGCTGGCATTCCTGGTAAACCAACCTCGCCCTACAAAAAGCAGAAACGTTCCTTATAAGCTCTTGGTTTCAAAAACCAAAATCGAAACATCATATCCTATCTTGGTTGTGACATCATCAAAAGTGATGAATGGAAGGTGTGGCACAATGTTTAAACTTTAATAGCTGGCTGCAGGTTGACAGGTAACTTAATTATTCCAGTAAGTAACACAAGCATGCAATAACTACTATTCTTTATTACCAAATATTTCAGCTTCAAGGAGCTGTATTAGTACTAATCACATCATGCTGTGGGAAACACAAAAAGTACGTAAAGAGAAGACAAAATCTTCCTTTGGTAAGGTAACTGCTTCCCTTCTTAATTCAGTCACATTGCCACAGCCTCACATGTACCTCTGTAGGAGTTCTAAGAAGACCAATAAGAGAGCCTTGGGAGGTCCCACCATCAGCACTATCACTATCATCTCCATCATTCGGCGATCGAACCAGAGAGTTTTCATCCACGCGGAACACTTTAGACTGTCGCCTTTCCTGCTCAAGTTGGTCCAGCATCTCTGGCAGCAGATTGATGAAAGATTCTTCTTCGCTGTCATGTTGTCCATCGTAGCGATCTTTGCGTGCATGCATGTGACGTAACCGTCGCAATCGCCGACGAGACAGCATACGAACCACCTCAATACGGCATGCTTTAGTACGTTTCTAATGCAATAGACACATGCAAAAAAAACGTGCTTTTGGCATAAATACCTAGCCAAATATATAAGTTGTTCACAAAGGGATATTTCAAGCAACTGTCACAGAGATTGCACCATTACTGGTATGTAATTTGTGTTGTTGCTTTATTTAAGGGTTTGGCGAAGCTATATAACCATTGATGCAGTCACAACCAATAGGATATTGCAAGGTAGGTTCGTTAATTGTAAATTAATTTAAATTTAGTAATAAAATAAAGCAGCTGCAGTCACAACTGCCCCTCACTATAACTAATGATAAGGTTAATAATTCATCAAGCATTTAAAAATAATAATGAAAGAGAAATATTAGTAAACTCGGAATTCCCTATCTACCGTGAAGTAGGCATCCCATTGTTCTGATACAAGTGGGTGCAAATTTCAAACTTTTTTTCGAAGTCAGTTGTAACTGCAGCAAAGGTGTTTAGTAAAACGCTACATTGTTAATTTCCAATTTACAGCATCATGCAAAACTGACGCGTAAATAATCAAGAAAACATAAGCAAATTTGACTTGTTTCAATATCTAAAAGTGCAATTTAGCAAGTCAATTTGAAAACAAATAATAAACCAAGTGGAAACAGTTTTGAAAACAATAACCCTAGATCCTACCTTCTTTCCAGGCGCGCCTGAAGGTCCTGGTGGTCCCGGTGGTCCTTGGATGTAACCGTCAGGTACTCCTCCATCCCCGGCTACCTGCGCTGCGGACTGTATCGTGTCTCCCTTGTCACCTTTAGGACCCTGTTGATACAAAAGAACAGAACATTAGCATAAATCATATTGAAATCCATTTGAATACAGCTCTACACTAATTACGCCGCAGGTTGGAATCCAAGTTTTTGTTTTTGCACGGTGGAATAATCGCGCCATTTGCTCAGCATTTCTTCAACACCTATGCCATCGCTGATCAAGACCTCAACCTGCTTAGTAATAGCTCAGAGCTTTGCAGGGTATTCACATGGATTTCCGTCAAACACTGGATGGTTATGGTGCCAAACAACTGCAACAAACAGACCAACATGGTACATCGGCAGTGTAAACAAATAAAAATGTCCAGTAATATACCAGATACATGGTGCCTTCAATGCAGCTGCAGCAACAAGTCAGTCACCTTTCACAGGGTATCTACGCTCTCTTCAAAACTATTGAGCTCAGGTCGTTTTCACTGGACATGAAACTTTGGCATACGGATCTATTCCCTCCCTTTTTTAGTTCTGTTTGTCGTCAGGGAACTGCTCCGCTCACTGAAAGACTTCAACAGAACCGCATGCCAAACTTTTACATGTCATTTCTTCACAGTATTCGAATCCAGGATACATGCCCTGGAAAAAAGTCATTTTCCTTTGGATGCACTTGATATTTCGCGTGCTTAACATTTTGGTTCATTTTCACCATTGTTTGTGATAGACTGGGCTTACAGGTCTTTTTAAAAATAAACACATGCAAATTTTAGTTTATCCAATATTTTTTTCTTAAGTCGGATAATTAGTAATGGAACACAAATAATACGGTTAGAAATAATAAATAATGAATGTATTACGCAAATTGAACGAAATAGAAATTCAAGTTGGTGGTTAATGTCACAGAGGGATTCACAGCATTAATTCGATTGCATCTTTGTGTATCTCACTCTCTACTTTTCATATAATCGAAAATATTTCTGATATTTTATAGTAATTATTACATTAAAATCATTTGAAACATGAAATTATTTGAAATAGTTTGAATTATTTGAAACCTCAAACAGTTGCATCACTGGACAATGGTGAGGGTACTCATTTATCAATTTGCTCGTGTGTATTCGTGACAAAATATGTGCATAAGCTATTGAGAAGTAAACAGTGCATCCATTGGAAAGGTAAGGCTATTGCATTTTCTTTAGCCATTGTGATGGTAATAATTCTGTTGACAACAGAATCCCTGGTCAAAGAGCATTTCCTTTTAGTTTCCAACTCTTAAAACCAAGGCCAGTTGTGGAACTCACTATAACTCCTGGTAGACCTGGTTCTCCGGGTAGTCCAGGCAAACCCTCCGGTCCTGGTCTCCCCGTCATACCCCGATCACCCTTGAGACCCCTGCTGCCTTTTTCACCCTCATCTCCCCTATCTCCCTTCATACCCGGTAGACCGGGCATACCTGGCTCACCATGGAATCCTGGTTTGCCAGGGAAGCCTGGATCACCTTTGGGACCGGGGAATCCTGGTTCACCACGACCAGGGGGACCAGGTGGGCCGGGAGGGCCTGGAATGTGTTTGAAGCTGCCATTGTCATGGCTTGTAGATGACCCCTGTAAAACATACACCTGTAACTTTAATGTTTGATTTTCTCTATACTGCCTTTAATTCATTTCCTTATCTGCAATGGGATGTAATAAAGTAAACATTAATAATTACAGAGCAGAAAGTATGCATGTCTGGAGACATTGACATACTGTATTGTTCATGGAGATTCAACATCTTTACACAACCAAATTACTAAGTATTTGACATCTCAACCAACATGCCCAACTGGGAAGGAATCTATCTTAGCAACAACCGTGAGATCAGAACACCAGAATTCCGACTCAACAAACAGAAGAACTGATATGAAACGGGGAAGTTGGGATGATAAACGCGCTAAAGGATGCTAAACTTAACAAGGAATTTAAAGCAAGGTACCAACAACTCTGGAAGTAAAGGAACTCAACAAAACTAAGGCCTATTGGTGTGTTCGTGCATGCAAAATAATTCCGGAATAATCACCAGTCTAATGTACCTTATGATAAATGAACGAAAAAAAAATAAATGAGGAAATAATGACATGCAAGAAAGATCAAGACATGCTCAACCAACTACACACCGGAAGGCCTGGAATGCCTGGATTGCCCATCTCTCCCTTCTGGCCCATTGGACCTGGCGGACCAAATTCTCCCTGAAAACATAGCAACGCAGATTATGATTCTTGAAAAACACTATTGAGACTGCGATAATCAAAACTGAGCATTTATAGTAGCCAAATTGAATGAAAATTTAACTGAAGGAAAGAATGGACGAAAATACATGTAAATTTGACTAATATAAAGCTTCGTGTACAACTAAGTAATGACAAGAAACACCGATCGACAACGAGCAAATAGCGCACAATAATATATCTGATAAAACTTGAATTTCCGAACTTATTCAGACCGAAATTACAATTCAGGCACTTGAGCACCCTATTGAGAAATGAAGAAGCTGAAGGACGACACATCGGGATATTATAGATCAATCACCTGTAATTTTAATTTGAACATCACCATCCTGTGTTGAAATGCAGCTGTAGGTCAAAATTAATCTTAACAACATTAGAATCAAGGAAATTAAAGAGAAGCTGTGATTAATAATGGCGTGGCAGTTGACCGCTCAATTGTTAGGAAGTACGAAACGTACAGGATTTTCGTAACTTGGTTGGTGATGCTTAAATTATTTCCTCCACGAAAATCAGGTCACCGATTATCAGTGGAAAGGAGAACGATGGATGTAGTAATATAGCTCAAATACATGTACGTAAAGGAATTGTTTAAATGTCTATTAATTGTAGATTACAAACAATGGAGGTATTCTGTGAGAACCTTTTTAAAATCTTATCAACGAATTACGAACTTCATTTCAGAAATGTTATTACATAGCTCTGAATCCCCCATTGCTTCAAACCTCATTTATAAATCACTGTTGGACCAGATAGAATATGGGCGCAGATGCCAAGTTATCACGTCAGGTGGTATATGGGATTTTTGGTAATATCAAGAGGCCGCCAACTTATTGGCTGTGAAAATTTACATACGGGTGTCCCAGGTAAGCCAGGTAAACCTGGCTCTCCAGATCCCTGCATACCCTAAAAGACGTTATCAGAGGAAAGGATTCAAAACGATATTTAAATTCATTGAGAAAGTTGCAGAATAAGCTGATAAGAAAAAGAACTGAATGCACAAATAATGATGTCTTTGTGTTCACAGGAGTGATTCGCTATTCTTTAGGCCAACCAGAAGAAAGACAAAAAGATATGTCTTCATCTACCTTGCCAATCCGCTTTCAGAAATTGACAAATAAAAGTCTATTTGTTACCTGAGGTCCTGGAGGTCCAAAAGTCCCTTGATCGCCCTTCGGACCCTAAAACATTCAAAGCGATAGCAATGGAAAATGATAATAAAGCCAATTAATCCAGATGTATAGTACTTCTATAAATGAAATTATTACGATAAATAAAGAAGTGTTCCTTTTTAAAATGACAATGACACAACAGTAGTCAGTTAAACACAAAGGTAAAAATGTAAAGCTGAGACAGAAAAAGAGGAAAGAATTAAAAGTACTAATTGTCTTTAGAAGAAAGGAATCCCTTAAAACGAATCTCAATCAACAATACAGAAATTCTGCACAGTGAAAACCGTCAATCAGAAGGTGAAACTAACGGACTCTATTCTACAATCTACAGGACACTAAAGGAAACCAAGCTAAGAAATATACACATTGGTAAACATCTTTGCATCGGATATCTAAAATACCAATTGTCAGCTGTAAATTTCGACTTGTTATTAAATACACAATTTAATGTGAACATTACAGTCGAAATTCGCAGTTCGTAAAGGCTAATTAATTTACATAAAAAGTACTGGTTTGGAATACAAACAACTGGATAGGAAGTTATTACAAACAGAGGGGATGGACAACAAAGTGAATCAGAATCAAATTCATGGAAAAGTAACAAACCGGAGGTCCTGGAAGACCAGGATAGCCTGTTTCGCCCAGAGGTCCAGGTGGACCATATTCACCTTTAGGACCTGGATATCCCTGAAGAAATTACATAAATGTTTCCCATTTAACATTGAAGAAGTACTGTGCACAGATAAATTTGCTGTTCCTTACACACTATAACAGTCCCTATAATCATCATAAAAATATGAGCGTGAATACTTTATGTCGCTGTAAACTACAATTCTCAATACCTGCAATGAATATATTTTAACAGTATGCAAAAGAAATCATTTTAATATCAAGTTTGCGTTCTTTTGACCACACTTCGAAAACCCTACTTTGCATACTGCTAAAATGATCACCCATCTGGGTATCTTCTGGGATAAATGTCTGCACAAGAAACTTGTCAAAGCCACAATGTATCCTTAAGAGGATAGAAATAAAAATTCAAGTATTCAACTTTACAGTTGATTTTTTTTGAAACATAGCAAAATTGTTTTGCTATATTTGTTTCATTGGTATGTTTTAATCGTATTTAGATGTCATAGACCTGAAAGCTTTAACGAAGACCAGACAAACATATTCTGATGGACGTTGCTACACCAATGAACGCAAATCATAGCTACTTCACTGTGTGGTAAAAGTTACTTTTTCAAGAAACTGTCTCCACATATCAGCAATCTGCTCATAAATTTACAGAAGCATTTAAGAGAATATTGATGTAACATGCTTTTGGTTACATAAAAAATAACTATTTAATTAATTAGATGTTTTCTCATGAAGCCTGTACAGATAGATGATCCTCCAAAAGGTCTATAAGAAATTACCCACAAAGTGTTTTACCTGTTGCGAAAAAGCGTTTCACATGGTGTGAAACCTACATGGATTTTCGTAACAGGAACAATATCTACGCTACTATGCGATTCTCCTACGAAGTAGAAATCGTGCAAACTCGTTACAATTTAGAGTATCATGACACAAACATGCCATATCTGACGACAGAAGTTCTACTAAAATAAAATTTTATTTTCTATCCATAAATTTATTTGTACGGGATAAATATCTTATAGACCTATTAAATGTATAAACGAAAGGATCAGAATTCTTATGTTTCTTCTCAAGCCATAACCACATTGCTATTAATATCGAATGAACAGGTAATAGTTTAAACGATTGTAGGTTTCATTCAGTTTAGAAGTATCAAGCCACTCAAATATTGAATTAACACGAGAGCTACCCACTCTCAAGCCAGGAAAGCCAGTCTTTCCTCTGAACCCAGGTTGACCTTGGGGACCCTTTGTAAATGGCAAAGTAAATAATTCGGTTAATAATTTTGCAAAATAATTAATACTTAATTAGTTGCAAAATTAATAGTTTAAATCGCGCATGAATAACTTGTCTCAAATTCGGGTAAGTTTAATTAATTTTAGACAGTGATGTTTTCTACCTTGCAAGGTATCTAAAACTGTCTGACTCGTAGGTGACGAGAACGATATTCAATGCTGATTAAAAACATGTAGTAAGTTTTAGTTTATACTCACTGGAGGCCCAGGAAGTCCATCTTTTCCTCGAGGTCCTGCAGGGCCTGGCGGGCCTTGCGGTCCCTGTATAAATAAGAATTGAAATGATGGTGAAAGCCTAAATCAAACAGGAACAAGTTCAGCCTAAAATTGAATTAATTTTCCACAGGATGTAAATGGTTATCAATTGTAATGACTTGCGCACTTTACAGCAAAGAAAAATATAAATCAGTTTCCTGCCTTCAGACTTTCACAAATTTTGAAACATAATTCGGAAAGAAATTTCCTTCCATAGCTTGTTTAAGAAAGTTTCAGTTTTTTGAAAACAATTGGACAGAATTTTTTTTAAATAAAGTTTTCCAAGTTTAAGTTATAAACTTGGAAAGACTCAATGAAGATCCTCACCAATGAACCATCTTTTCCTGGCAATCCATCATAACCAGGTAATCCTGATGGACCAGCAGGTCCAGGCTTGCCAGAAGGTCCTGGTTCACCTGGTTCTCCCTGCAATATGCACATGTTAATTATGTAACTGTTCAAAGACACGCAATCAAACAAAATTATATACGGAAATCATTTTTCAAATTTCCAGAATAGTACCACAACGATAAAAACACAGAGTAAATAAATGCTTTATTTAAACCGCGCCGATTGAAAGATGGGGTAAAAAATTTCTTTTCATGTTATTCTACACCAATAAAAATCTTTATTTTTTCTATTCCATCTCACCACACACGTTCTTTGAGGTATCAAATCGGTTACCTTTCCAAAGCCTCTTTCAACATGTTTGCTTTCTGGGTGTTTCCCTATCCATTCTCGTTCTGCATGCCTGTGTATCGTTTTACCTCGCCACTTATTTGTAGCGGTGAAAATTCATGCTGCTACTTTAGAAAGTCTCAGCATGAAACGTTTTGTCGGCAGCTTCATGGAATGTTAGCTCAGGTTCTGACAACCTACCTTTAAAGTAACAATGCGATCAGGCCACTCATCTCCAAGTCCTCCTGGTAGGCCTGGTGGTCCTCGTAAACCCTGCATGCGAACAAAAAGAACAGCATGCACGTGCAATACTAAAACATGCATTACAACTAGTCTACGTAATGTTTGCATTAACAAACATTTCTTTTCTTTTCCGGCATTGGTCTTCAAGAATGAATATTGTGAGGAATGCCTTAGGTTCATTAAATGCAAGACGTGGAGCGAGAGACCTGTGCAATAAAACAATCTGGTGAATTTATCAAACATCAAACTCCCAACAGAAAATTTAGAGCACTGCTGCTGCCGTCGTGTTCAGTAACCCTTGACAGATTCAAACGGCAGTGCAAAACAAATTGTTCGTAAAAACTTTTGCAACGGAAAATATAGTGTAGATACTGGTTACATGAACTGAAAACAATAGTTTCGATACAATCCATTTAATTTCACAATTGTGCACAATTTGGCAGCACCTGACCTAATCATTTTCACTTTTACAATAACACTCCCGTAAAATTTCTGCGCACAGCAGTGCTCTTTCTTGGGTAAATTGTGAAATGCTGAGTAACAAACTTCATGCAAATTGAAACGCAACATTGTTCGGTGCAGACCGACCTTTAAGGTGATAACCTCGTAGAGTGTACCCTACAAAGTTTAAATTCACATTTGTTAGTAATAATCCTGTTTTAATCATTTATTGAATATTTCAATGCTTCTGAAATAAATGACTTTGTAGCTGATACAAGAACTGTTCGGATCAATATTTCATAAGAAACTGTAGTTTGATAGTTTGGGATTGCTGCATGCAGTAGGGTCACTGATTCATTTGTACCTTTATCGTAATTACTTCTGCGTATCCAAATGAGCCGTCGTGTAATTTTACTGATCTTTTGGGGGACTGAAAAGAGGAAAAAGATAGTTACTGGATATAGTAAGAGATTATAAGAGAGAGTTTTGACATTTTTGGCACAAGGATAACTACTATTTTTCAGTATGGTTCAGACCAGGCGGTACTACCAACAAACAACTTGTGCTAGCTTTCCCCACTTAAATATTGCAGGTAACAAGACTATCTGGACTACGCTTTCAAAGAACCATACTAAAACATCCAAGGTAAGAATTACATTCTCAAAGTCAGAGGGCCCTCTGGTGAAAGTAAAGAATGGGGTTAGCAGGAATCTTCTCTTTTATTTCCTCATGTAAATCTTTTCTGAATCTGTTTCCAAACGTCATACAAATATCATATCAGTCCTTCTGTGTAACGTTAACTCCACTGTATTTTACATCTATGGAAGCTTAACCCTTTCCATTTTCATGTTGTCTTCGAAGCTTTGAAACAAACTGGTAGTTGCCATTTGGCGTAAATGTGATCATTTTCCAACAACTGGGGATAAATATAAATATCATCAGTTAATTCCTGAATGAAATACAAAGCTATTTAAATCCGTGCATGGTTTTCCTCTGGCCGAAAAAAACTTTAACTGAATACAAATAGGAAAGTTCCAGAGGACTTTGCACTAATACTGAACTTGTTGCGATTTCTCCGATTGGAAAGAATGGATAAAAGAATGGAAAGCCTGGAGAAACAGACGAGCTATGGATACACAGAACCATGACAGGTTCTGAAAGAATGTGAGAAGGAGAAAACACAGCTCATCGTCTGTCAAAACTCCAAGAAACTGCTTTATTCTTATTAGATCGTTTCTTAGTTGTCCAAATTTTCGTGTCAATTTCGAACTTACATTGATCAAAACGTTCAATTTATTCTCCCGAAAACATAGTTGGTAGGACAACAAATGCTGTTCAGTCTTTGTGAAACAAAACTTACAATTTTCCTGCTTTATTTCGTTGAGTTTGAAAGCCAATATTTCATCGCAGTTTCAAATACATTTTTGAATGCACTTTTAGTAAGAGTTGTGAAATTCAGTTGGTTGGTTCCCTTTCAAACAATCACCATGGGTAAGAACTATTCCCATATACGCAGCAGTTTTGCGTCTTAACCAGTTGTACTTTATATTTTTTACAAGTTTTTCATTTTCGTTGAAAAATATGTACAATGGAATGCATAAAATAACACACTCGTAGCCTTTGTTCTCACGGTTATTGTCAGGTGCTGCCCTTTGAGTATTCCATACATAACTTCATTAGCATTCTCCTTGTCTAAACTTAATGGTAGACAAACTGTATTTTACTGCTCTTTTATTGACAACTTAGGTAAAATAATTTCTGCAGTCATATTTTGAAACACTAACCTTGGGACCAGGAGTGCCATCGAAGCCAGGCAATCCAGGCTCTCCTCTGTCACCTCGTATACCTGGTGGACCCTGAAGTAAGAACAAGTTATATTCATTTTTTCCTGTCAATTAATGTTTTTTACGTCGTATTTCTAATCAAATGGTGGAATATATTTAAGTAGATCTTATGAACAAAGTTATTAACTTACCAGTGGTCCTCTATCACCTTTCGGACCCACTACGCCCTGGAAACAAAGTGGTACGTACAACCTTTTGCCAATATTTATTTCTAATTTTTTTAAATTTCTAAGTTGCAATTTTAATAAAAAGGTCGAGTAACATCCATAATTTTTGCTCTTTAAAAAAGTGGTTTTTAGAATTCTCTCCAAGGATGTCTTTCAGAATGGAGTCATTCGGAATTTATGTCTTTGATAACAATAAAAACTAGTACCCAAAAATTGCCATCTGAGTTAAGCCAATCCCTAGATTGCTTCATGTTACAAATATGATTCTTATCTAAGATAACGTCGATACTTACGGGTTCTCCTTTAGGTCCGTCTAAACCAATTGGACCCTAAAATGTAATTTTCAAACAATGAAAAAGACATTTTGATTGATGTTCATGACATTGGTAGATGTAATGATCAAACAAGTATAACTTTGCTTAGGATATTATAGTTCAAATTTGAATATTTCTAATACTTTATATGAAAAATATATTGTGAAATATGTAGATCTACTATTACAAGAAGTTGCTTGATCACAACAGAACTGAGCAGGCGAAAGCCAATGGAATGTAGAATGCTGAGGTACACAGTAGAAAATCTCGTGCTAATTCAGAGCTGGAATCAGAACTTGACCAAATTTGTGGCGTTTCAGTATGCAATCATCAGAACTTTTGTAAAATTCAGACAAATATTTTTATGCATTACAATGGTCTAAAGATCGGTTTCAGATTAACATTTATCCAGGTAAAATTCAAATGTTATGTTCTGAATATTTACAACAGAATGATGAAAGTCATACCATATTTTATTCTGTCCAGACCTGAAGGAGGGTAGTGACAAGGTAACATAAATGTACGTGCGTAAGTGGAATACAAAGTGAAAGAAATGAAATTCTAATTGATGTTGAACAGTTAGAAGGCAACACAGGAGTCTTTAGTGCTTACTGTTGATATTCAATAATTCACTCTGCCAGAATTTTTGGCCATTACTGGCAGTCATCAAATCTCTCAAAAAGGAATTTTAAGTGAAACTAGCAATCATCTCTAAAAATAAATTCGCAAAGTAGAGAGGAGTCTCCTAAAATCGGGGAATGTTTTGATTTGAATACCAACAGTGATATTGTCAGCTTCGCTGTTCGAAGCTGAAAATTTTGTAAAGTAAGAACGTTCGGCAACAATGGTATGAAATTAGTGTTTTATCTACATAACTTAAGCGGTAGTTAACTCTACCTTTTATTTATTTTTCGGCGATATCGCGACATAATAAACAAGAAAAGAATACGTCCTACTATTTCTACCTTCGTTACTCCATACCGAAGCTACGGGATAAACAAAAGTATGGCATGCACATTCTGCAAATTGAAATAGGAATTTTTGTCCGACATAGCATATTACATGAAAACAGAAGACTGAAGAAAGAAGACAACGTATTCTATTATTACGAGAGATTAGGCTAATGCATCTTCACTTAAGACGGTGCCTTACAGTCATTTTTGTCTGGAGGGCCTAAACACGCATTACATTTTTATTTCATAGGCTAAAAGCGTTTACCTATATCTCTGTATCCTAATTTTGCATGCAAAAAGCATGTAAATTACTTTGGAATTTATTAGTAGTATATGAAAATGTAAAAAAAAATTAAAGTGCTTCCTTGTGTGTATTTGAACAAGTACAACAAAATTCAGTTGTACTTTCTTTCATTTGGTCAATACAACCATACACTTTTGAAAGAGTGCCTATGTATTCCTATTATGCTAACTGTTATTTTAAATCCTTATTAAAAGTAACTGCGTGGAATACAAAAGGTACTATCAATCATAAATGCATAGTTAACATCAATAAAACTCTTTGGTATTTTCTTTATTCAATTGTGAAAAATTTGTTCTTATCAACAGGTCTGCAACCCCGTCAATAATACAAAACAGTGTGCTAATTTGTGTTGGGGTTGAATAAAGGCTTCAAACTGAGGGTTCCCAATTATTAATGGTTCACCAACCGGGAAGCCTGGATAGCCTCTGGATCCCTTTGTACCCTGAAAGTAAGAACACATCGAGTAAAAGGTGTTAATAGTGAGTGGTTTTTTTTCAAGGGTTCAACTGATCTTTCTCTTTAAATTCCATTTCTAAGTATCAGTATCCCAATACGTATTAAAAGCCCACTTTTTAAATAAATGGAGACGAATAATCTTCATTTGCTGACGACCAGCTCAAAATTCATACTCAACCGAATAGGTTCAGAGGTGGAAAAAATTATTGTTTTGGCCAAGATTAGATTACACCTGGATAAAGTAAATTATCTCATTGGTTAGTTAAACTTAACATTTTCTGCTGTGTGAAATTGGATTTTTGTTTAAAAGACGGACATTGCAGCACCCTTTTTGTACACTTGGAACTTTTTCGGGAGTTTCTATCGCATGATGGGAATTTATTCGACAGATGTTGAAAATCGTTCACAATGCAATTGTTGCTTTTTGATTGACCATCAGCCGATGGACACTCTGCTGTCGTTCTGTGGTGTAAGTCATTATTTCCATTGTATCATACTATGCGACTGATAGATCTTTACAGGATTTTAAATGTCTTTGAAATATGAAAAACACACAACTAACTGTTCTATACGAGAGACAGGTGTGAGGAGTTTAGGTATTAACGTGGAATGAAACTCTATGCCAACAATTCTGCAGTCATGGCAGCAGAAGGTTCTTGTGGATGCCTTCTCCGGTAGGGCCAGTAGGGGGTGTTTTTGCAGTTGTAGTAAATGTCTGTTGCAAGTCAATTCTAATAGATTGCCAACGTATCTGAGGTAAAGCAAAGGTACTAATAGGAATGCTTCGCTCACTGGTTCAGATTTGGCTGATGTTTCCTTTGTTTTAGTACCAATCTTTAGGTGCTATCTACTATCAAATCTAAGATACTGGCCATTTGAATAGAACTGTTTCACCCAATTTAATTTCTAACCTTGCATTAACTTCAAGCGGTGCAACAATATTTTTTACATTCAATTTCCATTCAGTGCGGACTGAACCAGTGACCTATTGTGTTGTACTCCAAAACCTTTTTGGCACATCAACTAATTTGGCATTTGCTTGTAAGTATGAGATTTTATGATCCTTAAATAGTCATGCTCTATTGATTTTTGCTAAATCCAAAAAAAACAACAAAAGTGAAGTCAAATATCCTTCAATTAACACTTGCCAAGTTAGTTCAGTCAGGAAGGCATCAGAGTAAAACACAACAGGTCCTGGTTCAATCCTCATTAGAGGTCACTGTCTTTGCTAAATTTATTTTACTCTTTCGCGTGAATGCCTTTACTGCCAACCTTGTCAACTTCGTATCATTACAGAACAATTCGAATACAATGAGGCGCCCCTGGGACCGGGGCTCAATATGGCCCCTGTATATTACCAAACTGACTAAATCCTAAATTCCCTATGCCCTGGCTGTCGACCCAGCTTCTAAGTTTTGTCAAAGATTTGCAATATACAGATCAAGCCAAGTCGATCACAATATGGCCCCTTGCAGATAAATCTGCTATGGGGCCATAACAAGCAAGATCTCACGTTGACATTACATGGCATACCAACCACGGCCCCATCCTAGACTTCCTGAGCATTGCAGACCATCCCCAGCTGGGGGGGGGGCAGGCGGGTCATCCTTCCTGCCTGGTCCTTCCACTAGGTCTTCTTGCCTGTCCTTCCTGTGGGAGGGACAGGGTAACCCTGCTTTGGTGGAGGGGAGGGGAAAGGTCATCCTGGGGGGGGGGGGTGGTAGGGGCTAGGGTCAGGCGGCTCATGGGCCCATCCTCTGTGGAAAGACAAAGACCTGTGAAAACATTACCTTCTCTCGTACTACGTACGTGGCCGGTGAAAGCATTTTTCCACAAATTCGCTGCATTACAGATCTGTCAGTTCTGCAAATTGTCAATTGGCTATTGTAACTTTAGCCACACATTTGGGAATAAATATTCTCCATTCAGAAGTGTCTACTGACCATTTCACAGATAATTTTATCTGTATAAATCTTGGTTACCTGCACAACAATCAAAACAAAAACAGCAGACATTGTTCTATCAAAGTGACGTAGGACGATAAAACCATTCGTAGGACGGGCGGTTCGAGTCTCTTATTATTCGGCAGACCAAGTATCCAGGATATTCCTCAAACCGAATTGCAACGCTTAGCAATAAGAGCAAAATAGTGAGAGCTGCAGATATCCTATCACACATATCATCTTTTCGGTTGTTTCTTATGCGCTAAACTGTTCATTAATTATTCTGATAGTTTCAACGTAAAAGGCCAATATCCTAATGCAAAACAACAAGTTTAAATGCATTGTGGCTGGTGTTAAAAAGATGATTTACAGCCTGGAACTGAGGAAAATAATTTCAAAGCAAATTTGATGTTTCTTGTCTGAACAGTAATTACAACCTTTTCTCTCTTTAATGTCTTCTCAAGCCCGTGCTTTTCTTGGAGAATGTTTTGGCTTCTAATGTTTTTTCTGAGTGTTTCCGGCAGGATGAACGGTTCATATATCTTGCGAAGCATTTGTAAGAACAATAAATTCGCTCATGAATAACACAAGAGATACTCATGTGCTGAAATCGCCAGGTACCAGTAAGAATAATTGTCTGTGGCTCTTCCACAGAATACAAAGTTCGACACACACAATACACTGGGTCCAGCTTACAACGAGTTTGGTTACAACGAGCACCCGCCTACAACGAGCAGATTCCTCTACATCACAATCATTAACAGCAATGTTAAAAAGTTTGGTTACTACGAGCAACCTCCTCACGAACAGTTTTCTTTGCATCTCTCTGCTCGTTCTAAGCGGGGCCCAGTGTACTTTAAAACGTTCACCACAGGAGAATTTCGACAGTTTACTGATCTTTGAACTTCTGCATTTCAAAGAAACGCAAATATACAATTTTTCAATTGTATTGGAGAATTTCACGAGATTTAAAATAGTTTGTGACGACCAAAACTGTACAAAATATGTTAACGCTGAACGTGTTGTGCTGAACAGGAGAATTTGCTGGCAGGAACAAACACGGAACCTCTCCTTTTGTGTTTTCTACATTTCAATCTCTTGTCAACATTTCAGTCTCAAGCTGCTTGGAATTTTACTATCCAATCTGAGCTTAAGGAGCCTCTTTAGGTGCCAATTGACTTCTTGGCGAGCTGCAGAGAATCACCTTTCTTAAAATCAACACTGGACAGTCATTTATTTTGGATAGAATAAAAAATTCACGGAAAGCTAGTTGCCCTACACTGAGCTGATACTCGGAACCGCTGACCATAAAATGACATTAGGAAAAACAAAAAAGGAACTTACCGGAGGTCCGGGCGGTCCTCTCATGCCCCCGCTCCTGAATTCTGTTAAGTAATTTGGAATATCACCCTCTTCTCCCTGGAAAGAAATTAATCTGTTAGGTTGATTTCAAAGAATGATTACTGTGATTATCATATACATTTTGGCTTCGTTTACGAACTGGTCAGAAATGTGATTGTCCACATTGCTATTCAACTAAGTAAAGTCAACCTTTAAAGGGAAATTTGAAAAAGAATTACAAACGTAGAGATAAAAATTAATACGTAAGAGAATCTTGTTTTATCCATCAATAGAGCAGTGAGTAAAATTACAACTGTCGTAAAATATCAAGTGACTTATTCAATGGTATTCTAGCTTTTGGAATTTTATACCTGCCAGATTTAACTGCCACTTTTATCTTAATAAGTGTTCCAACAGGATAGTAGTAACAATTTTAAGGGTGAAAGATGTGTGATGAAGACTTGGAGAAACTACATTTTCCCAAGGCCATCGGAATTTCTGCCCGATTCTGGCAGATTTTCATTCACGTGTATTTCATGAAATTCGTCAGTGGAATTGTAATGCTATTATCTGCTACCTTTTGGAAATCTTACCTTTGGTCCCCTTGGTCCCCTATCACCCTGTAAAATAAATTTAATACATTACATATTTGAAAAGATAAAAGTATTGCTGAAAGGGAATATTCATGGGTTGCGATAAAAATTGAACTTTCAAATAACACATGGGTAACACTGTACATTCGAAAGAAAGTTCGGTAAATTTTCAAGTACCGATTCTAAAATTAATAGTAGATTGCTTTGTGAATGAATAATAAAAAGACACAATGGCACTTATATGATTAGACTTTTCCCATGTTAGTATTTTGTGATATTTTCTCCAATTGCAAGACAAATGAACAAACAATTGGCAAAATATGAAGCCATAAAACTATGTTAAAGGCCGCGTTACTGTTGGTTGGGGGGATGGGGTAGGAAGATAAGCCGTGTTTTACGGTCAGTGAATCCGGAAACTCATATAACATACTGGTTATTAAATTTTTACTCTTATCCGAGGCATTTTGAAAAATTATGTGGGAAGTAGATTGCCAAGCTCGGAAGAAATCAGTAGCAGAGCGTCTGAAAGAAAGAATTCCTCGTTATTTACACACACACGCATGTATCTAGAAAGAGAAGCATTAAAAGGGTGTCGAAGATATTTTGTAGCATTTTTTTCCATTGGTACTTTTTTACTTTACAAAACAAGGACTATTGGCAGGAAGATTGACAGCTGAATTTCAGTTTGACCAACCTGGTAGAAATTTTGAAGCAACGACATTCACGCAACAGTTCAGACACACAGACACACTAAAGAAAGACACACTCAACATCGACAACGACCATTCCATCGGCACTTTACTCGCATCTGTGTTAATAAGATCATAAAGCACCTCTTTTAAGATAATTTTAATCTGGAACTACCAGACCAATTTTGATTTGAAGATCAAAATACAGTGGAGTCGCAGCTTAAAATAGAGGCAGAAGATCATAGATCATGTACTATGGGATTGAGACTGACCTGGACTGCCACCTGCTAAAAGTGTATTACAAGTAAAAGTTGGAAAGGTTCATGGTGAAAATGTTCCTGTGGAATTAGTATCTGCTGAACACTACTTTGCACCTCTGTTCCACAAAAAAAAACATATTCTTACTTTTAGGACTTTGCACTTAAGACAAATTGAAGAAAACGTAAACTTGACGGAACAATTAATT
Organism: Haplosyllis leylae; assembly: GCA_038406175.1. Lineage (NCBI taxonomy): Eukaryota > Metazoa > Annelida > Polychaeta > Phyllodocida > Syllidae > Haplosyllis > Haplosyllis leylae. Next base: position 5,081 of record JBCAUG010006681.1, on the reverse strand, counting down.
GAATAAATATTACAACTATTTCTTTCTTTCTTCGCACATGTAAACACACAAAGTTTTCCCAAGGCATTGCTTCCTTTCGGTATATTTGACAAAAGTCCACATTTGGAATATGTTAAAATAATGAAGAACTGCGGGTTTTAGTTTTATTCCGAATAGTGACTTGAATTTTGCAGTTAAACAGACGGATTTTGCAGCAGATCTCAGTTTATCATTTTCTTTCAACTATGAAAACCTCAGAATCCATCCAAAATCATCCCAGATTCAACCGATACGTGTTAGGGCAAACTTGTTTTCACGTTTCGAGGAGGATTTCTGATGGATAAAAGAATCTGATAGTACAAGTTTCAGAAAGACAGCGGGGATCACAGCGCTGACTGAAGCCACAGTTCTTCTTTCACAGATGTAAACTTCGGCCTGACCCAGTCAAGTTGGTAACTAACCATCTCCAGTTTTACATGTGATTGCCAAACAAAATATACACCTTACTGTGTATTTCTCAGTATTGCGGGCTATTCAATATTTTGGCAAAGTTCTCTCAGACAAAAATATTTTGTTCTCACAAATGTGTCAACAATAAATGTCGTTTTATGGTCTTCGTTTGATGACCATACTACGTTCAAGGTCAGTTTATCAGTAAATAGCAAATCCAACGTTGCCACCAAGTGGGGTTGACAACCTCTCCCCCCCCCCCAACTGACGTAGGAAATCTGGGTTTTAGGCAGATTTGGACTCAGCACCAAAAGTTAGGAACAACATCTAACTCCCCCGTCCTCCATAGGAAGTTGGAATTCGCGGGGGCCACCTTGAGTCCCATGTTGGAGGCGCCTCGTTTGTTCACTTTTGTACTTGACCAGTAGTTATCCCAGTCTCACTCAAAAATTACTTCTAGGAATTGACAAAATGATCCTAGTGTCAAAAGACGAACTTTGATTTATTGACAGTTCGGAACTGTCACAGAATACCCCCATTTTGGGTGTTGTTAGGAAAGAGAAAGCGTTGAGCCCTTCAGTGAATGTCATCTTGACAGAACTCCGAACCACTTGAATTTGCTTTTGTTTTGCCTCATCCGTCATGTTCTATCAATTTCGTTTGAAGGCAAAACCCAAAATTGTTACAGCTTGTTTTTGTTTGTGGAATATGGAGCTTTACCTCCTCAAGTACTAGGTATGCCACTCAGCTTCAACTTTGTGGTATACCCCAGTGAGTACCTTTGGGTGGGTATGAATCTTCTATTCTGCAATACAAACATACAAGCCATGAGCTGATATTATAGTACCTTGCCTAGTCAACAGTGAAGTGAGGCTGTACAAGGATTTTGTACAGTCTCTCTTGATAATATTATTTCTTATTGAGTGTGATGAATGTACCCCATTTAAAGACCATCCGAATAAAATCCGAGGATTTTGGACCGGATCTTAAAGGGTATTGAACTTATAATTGAGAGTTTCTCTGGGTTTCTGTAACTGTAACGTTTTGGTCAATGGGGAAATTCAGATTGTGATAAAAAATAAATTAACTAAATTCAAAGGCAGGATACACGTCAGTGCACAGTTCCATAAAATTGGACAAAATTTTATGTCCCACGGTGATTGTTATTGTTTCTTGAATGAAAATCGTCACGAGAAGGAGTCAAATGGTAGCCCTTCCACATTGCTATTTCTAAACTGAACACCAATAAGAACAAGACAGCCTCCCATTAACATTACGAGGCATTACCGACCACAGCCCCTGACCTCACCTTGTCCGGGGGGAGGGGAGGGAGTAGGCTCAGGTGGCTCATGGTCTGACCCCCCCTTCCTCCTCCCTCACCCCAGCCAGGTGGCTCATGTAGGGGGAGGGGGAGGGCCAGGTGACCCATTGAAAACAACTACGTGGTCGGTAAGAAAAAAAAAACTAACATCGAGCTCCATGATATGGCGAACAGTTACCTTAATGGTTTACGATTCTCGCTCAGAATGCCAGAGACTTTGGTTCAATTCACTGTTGAGACATACAATTTTCTGTCTGCCAGAACCTACTGTCAGATTTGGTGCCAAATTTACCTCCTGTTTGCTTGGTTAGTAGCGGACAGACATGCTTTCCCAAAAGGATGGGAGTGAATGTCTTGCTAGTTAACAAACGGTTGGATTTGGATCCCATTAACTTCGTTTCGAAAAAGAGAATTTTAATTCAATATGGATTGTCTCGAAGCAAACCAATGTTTCCACCTGCAACTTATTTTTATATTTGACCATTTTGATCTGGTAAGAGAATGACGAGGAAGTTCGTGATATTGTCATATTGCAAGATATTGGGAAACGGCTCAGTTTGAAATTGAACCATATCCTCAGTTTGTGAAAGTATGCACATTTTATGTTACGCTCAACATTCATAACCTGATTAGGTCACAACATCTGACTTGGTCAGACGGGCGATCCCCTTCTAGATTGGATGCCTGCGCTGGAGCACACTGTGCAATAACCCTATTATCTTCGTTCAATAAAGCAACTGGATAGCAAGTGATATACTTTCAGGTCTTCCTCGGGGTCATGAGATGCATACACTTTGCAAAATCAAAGTCCAATGAAAATGACCACTTTTCATTGGGGGGGGGGGTTAAAGAAGCACTTTGGAAATCTGAAGTCCTGACTGAAACTTGAAACTGGCAACTTTTCATTTCTGGGGGGGGGGGGTGTAAGCTGCCAAATTTTGGCACTCTTTTTTGGTACATGTAAGCATATGGTGCTTCATAGTAGTCTCCCGAGGAGACTGATGAGCTGGACTGTCATTCTTGTTAGTCTCCTTGCGGAGACTATCTGTCATGCACTTGTTCACAACTGAGTGGGGAGGAGTGTCAAAATTTTGTAGTTCACCCTGAAATCTCACCAGATGTCTCACATAGTCACACATCAAAACTGCCCCCCCCCCCCTCCCGTGGAAATAGGGAATTTGGCTTTTCGGAAGACTTGGACTCAGCATCAAAAGTTAGGAACAACACCTAACCATCTCCTCTCCCGCCCCCACACCACACCAAACATAGGGAATTTTGGTTTAGGCAGATTTGGACTCAACATCAAAAGTTGGGAACAACACCTAACCTCCCCCCATCCTCCTCAAGATAGCAAGATAGGGAATTTGGGTTTTCACGCGTGTGTCGTTCGTTTGTTGCTGGATGACACACACAATGGCACGTACTCTGTGAATAGATGTTGATCAGTGAAGAAAAGGATGGTTTTTACCACCCGGGTACGAAGTACGAGGGAAGGTAATTTTTCAGTTTGTTTGTTCACCGGAGGAGGGGGTGTATCCCAGTCTCTGGTCCCAGGTCCTTTGCAGGGGAGGGGAGGGGGTGGTATCCTAGTCAGAACCAGCACATGGGTAAAACCCTTCCACCCTGTCAGGACAGAACAGGGGTACCTCCTCCCCTTCCCCAAGCCAGGACCAGAACAGGGGTACCCCTCTGCCTCCCCCAGAAACTACACGCTATGGACAGGATATGCCATGGGCGGTACGCCTCTTGCGGTCACGCAGGAGGAGTTTCTTGCTTTTATGTAAAATCTGACAAATGTCGCTGTGAGATCGTAGCTTGGCCACGGGAAACATCCAGTGAAAAATAAAAACAAATTGGCACCCGAATAACTGTTCACAACATAATAACGCCTACCAATCTAAAATGTTGGATAACATTTAATATTCAAAAGGATTTTTGCTGGTGAACTTGTTTTATGAGCGATGAACGGCTCAACGAAAGTTGAGGTGGAATGAGTAACGGCTAGTCACTGCAATTGACACGATGTTTTTAGCAGCCGATTTCACGAATGTTTATGAATGTACCACCCTCAGGTGAGCCCTTCACATATTGATAAAACAGTTCGGAATCAGTCAGATACCTGCAAGCATACTTCCCCTGTTACCAATAGTTATGGTGGAAATAGGTGAGATATGCGGGCCCTCTATGTTGGTTCTGGTGGCCATTATCCATGTAGCAAGTGTACTTGTTAATATTCTCCAGCAACAACAACTCCAGTTTTTCTGAACAGCTTCGAGAAATCTTGGCTGTTCTGGCTCCAAGCCGTGGTACATGTACACGTGTACTCATTGATATTCTAAGTAGAATTCATGAGACAAGCCGTGGCCTTTTAGTACTTGGTAGTTTCAGGTGAGAGAAGTATGAAATACAATCCTACAATGTAGTTTACCATTTTTTCTTTTGTTCCAGTTCTTGATACTTGGACATGGGACAGAATGAGGCGGGAAGCTGATAGATACTGATACTCGCCAAGATCATAAATTTCAGCAAGAGTTATGTTGAACAAGACCAACAGCATGCAGAATTCATATCTGAACGTCTCTGTTAATTGTCTTATTCAAAAATCCTTCCCAATTATTCAATAGAAGCATAAGATTAAACATTTGGGTCATGACGGTTGTGGTTAAGCCGGCATCCAGAGGGTTCTATCAGCCGTAAAACTGTGTGCAATCAAGGATTACAGAGAAATTAACATGACGAATCCTAGAATTAATCAGCTGGAGATCCTGCTATTGCAAGAACCTAATTTCAGCACCAATCAGTATCAACCGCGCACTGGCCAAAATCTACGGAAGTGAAAAAACTCCAAGTACACTAAATATGTGGCCTTTCTGGTCCATTTCAGTCCACTTCTACATTTCTTATAAATGATTAATCTAGTCAAATAGACCTATTAGAATATCTCTGATGCTTCTCTTATCCCTGCTGATATCGTGGAGAAACTCCACGGTGATAACTGGTTTAATCTACATCAAAGTCAGACAGGTTGTGCCTCCAAGAGTGAGCTTTGGGTTTGTGAAGTAGGGGGCAAATCTAAAAAAAAGTTACCTTTTCTGTCAGTTAAGTTATTTCTACATTTCTCTGGTGACGGATGTTGCAAATTTTCGAATACAGTAATCGTGGCATAACAGACAATTAGTATAGGTCTATTTCAGAGGCATGGTGTTGTCACAGTAACATAACATAACTGACCATTTCAGTCAGTGAGTTCCTTTCCTAATTAGTCTCCGCAAGGAGACTATCTGTGATGCACTCACTACTTCTGAGTGGATATTTTTTTGGTCAAATTTTA
>JBCAUG010006670.1:0-11322 GCA_038406175.1 Haplosyllis leylae | reverse complement strand
GAGAAATCGTGAGATTTCACCAAAAAATATTTCCCATTTAAAGAGCAAAGCTGTTTACAACAGCTCTGCTAAAAACCCGCGACGCCTACTTGTGATGGCGAAGACATTTTGCTCAGGAATATAAGAACCTGACTGCTGAAACATCTGTGATGGTGTGACATGCTGTAAAAATAAAAAGCAAAATAGAAAAACTACTTCCTGTACATTAGAAGCACATCATTTTTGAGAAAAAATGAATACAACTGGTTTTCTTCTGCAGTCATGTTTTGTGGTTATTTGCGCAGTTGTTGTTTTATTTTATATGGATATGCTGCCGCTAATTATCAGGTAATTATTTGTCATGATCGTACACGTTTCGGTTTTCTTCAATTCAAAAAAACATTCGTCGGGTATCGGTACCGAATGCTGAACTGGGTATCGGTAAAGCCATTTTTCCCCTTTCCTAAAGGAAAAAGACTTTACCGATACTAAATTCAGCATCACACACACCTATACCTGTGGAGGAGACAGCATGCAGCCTTCTTCATTTGCTTTGTAGGAATTTGGGAGTTATTGTTCATGGTAAAGCGGGATGTGCTCCAGTCCCAGAGCTTGGAAATGTTACGTTGCATTATTTTGCGGGGAGGTGAGTCGCACACGAAATTATTGTCATCTGAAGCCCAGAATTGTTGCATTTGCTTTATTTTCATTTTTTCCTGTGTAGATTTGAGTTTTGTTATATTCTACAAGATGTTCACTGATGGGTTAAGAGCAAAATTTGCTTTTTTTGATGACAGGGGAAGAGGAGAAGGAATCAGATTGATGCTCGAATTTGCTGACATACCTTACACAGAAACAGCTTTTACAAAAGATACATGGCCAGCTCATAAGCGTGTCGGAACAGAGTCAAAATTGTACACGTTTGGACAAGGTAATGAATTTCATTATAATTATCCATAATTTTGATTTATTGATTACATTTGAAATCACAAACTGCCGATTGGTAATAAACTTATGAGAATGAAACATTGAGGTAACATAATTCTCTTTTACAATTGTGCTGAGACGGAGTATCTATCTCCATTATCTTGCATTGACAAAAAAGGGCTTTCTACACAGTTCCAGCAATTGAGACATCCAGGGGATTTCGTCTGGTGCAGAGTCAGGCCATAATGCATTATGTTGGCCGCTCCACTGGCATGGATTGTGACTGCGATGATATGCACCACTGTGAGGTCATTGCGTTAGGCGTTGGTAAGGGAGATCAATAACATTTTTATTCTATTACGTTTTCATTTGCGGATCCAGCGAGAACCCTCACCTTTTATTTGATACATATCATTGGCAGAGGATGCTGTAACTAAGTTGACTCGAATGCTGTACAATCCCCAATTTAAGATGGAAGATAGAGAAGATTATCTAACAAAAACAATGCCTCTTTGGCTTGGCTACTTTGAAATTATTGCACCAGTACTTGCTAAGCAGGTAAACTGGCCTGTCGATCACTGCACATAATTTCCAGCAAATAAACTTTATGATAACTACAAACCTTACAAACTGTGAGTCGCAACAGAGCGCGGTGGTTAGTTCTCGTAGTCCTGTGGAATTTGAAGATGCAATTTCATGATAATACTTACACTGCAATCTCTGCAAGTATTCCTTGCAGAGATGACAACGAAGAATTTGTTCACACTGTTATTACAATTTCAGGAGAAGGCTTATTTTGCAAGCGACAGGCTTACCTGGGTAGACTTCTTGGTTTTTGACTTGATCGATAATAATATAGAATTCGCATCATACAACTTCGGCCAGGATAAAAAGTCAAGTGTAGATGTTTTGGACATGTTCCCTAAACTGAACAACTTCTACCGACACTTTGCAGGACACCCAAAAATAGCCAGGTAAGGCCTGTCTTTCAATGTACACATTCCTAGGCATAAGGCCGTGAATAGTTCCAATTATCTAACCTGTAGATACCTAAAATCTTAACAAATAAATTAATATGAATCTCGTAGTAGATGTAGCAAGTAAATGTGTATTTACCATCTGTAGACTTAATGTGATGAATATTTTACAGGTATATTCAGAGTAAAAGACGACCTGCGTACAGAGTTCCTGCCTTACCTGTTGATTCGCCATTAACCAAGAATTCATAGTCAATACAAATTGCCATCGATTGATAATTCGTAATTACTGAAAATTGTTGATATGAATAACTTTTCATGTGGTCAAAACTGCTGCTGCAACACGTGGCTAAATAGTAGAATTCAATCGCACACAAAGAGCAGCGGAGATTAAAACCGTTGAAAAGTACAACAAATCGTCTTGTGCCATTATTCCTATGACACGATTACTGTGCGCATTGTTTATTGTGTATGAACATTTTAGATTCATGAGCTCAGGAACAAACTGAGGTCTTTCATATTACTGGATGAAACAAAGTTATGATTAATAATATTTTGTGCACTTTGAGAGCCTCCGTTTGTGTTTGCATTTGAGCTTGTGTTTAAATTAACGGAAGCAGTTAGCAGCTAATTTGACTGTATCCAAAAGATAAATATTTATATTACGATTTTTTGGATACTTGGGAATTAGCTGTTGGCCGTGTCAAAGAAGGTCTGCAGCACCAGTGGTGGAAACAGTTGAATGATTGTTCCCCTGTATTCACTGTTTGGATACAGTGGAATTAGCTGTGGATTGCTTCCATTAATTCAAACGCAAACGGAGGCTAATCAGAAACAGAATATTTTCATTCAGAATTTTTAGTCAGAAGATTTCAGCAACAGTATGTTGAATTGATTATGTAGTGACAATCTAAACACTTGACTTCTTACTTTCACCATTCCAGACCACAAACACATTGTTCTCATGATTAGTTTCTTTTTTGTGCAAAATAATATTTTGGCACAATTATTTGTGAGCCCTGAAAGTTTGCATTTTTTTAAAATATGTTTGATAAGCTGATGATCACTTTAATATGCAATGATAAGGAAAATGTAACTGATATAGCAAAAAGTTAAGGCCTCTTTACACATACCATTTCCGTGCCTGTCTCCGTGTCCGTCTACACCAAATTAACATATGGGTGCTACACCCATTCCGTCCGTGTCCATCAAAGTGTCCCTCATCGTCAGCATTTGACGGGGATGGTATCTGTGATCAGACTTTTTATCAGTGGCGGATCTTGGGGGGGCGCAGGGGGTGACCCCCGGCCAAAATTTCTTCATTTTCATGCAGTTTTCGGGAAAATTGGTCAACTAGTAGGTTAGCGCCCCCTTAGTGGTTGACGCCTCACCCTCTGGGAAATCCTGGATCGGTCACTGTTAATGAAATGTTGAATAATCTTTAAAATCATTGGCGGATCTAAGTGGGGCGTCATGGACGCGCGCCCCTACCTCTGGGTCCAATTTCTTACATTTCCATGCAGTTTTCGGGAAATATTTTGCCTAATAGTAGGTTGGCGCCCCCACCTTGGGGTTTGCCCCGCCGTTTTTGTTGATATATTTCTTTACAATGTTTCCACAAGATTTGTAATTCAAAGATTTTTCAAAGATACTTTGACAAAAAGCGCTAGTTTTGATATATTTACGAAAGCACAAGTTGAAAATAAATTTGTTTTAGGATGATTGGATGATTGTTGAGTTTTAATATTAATGAGGGTGCGATGTGAAGGTCACTTTCCAACAAAGTTCAGTTTTCTCCAAAAAGCAGAAATAGACTAATCTTTTAATTCCTTGAACTCAGACATACAAAAAATTATTTTAATCCTTTGTAGCCCGAATGTATTCGGTCGGTGTGGCTGTCAAGTCAGCGCACGAACACAATTTTTGCTAGGGTTCTTGGACAACACAGATAGTGTAGCTTATGGGTGAAGTGTCAACAAATCAACTTGGGGTTGAAAGATAAATATGTCTTTATTTTCTAGATAGGGTTGTAACCTCCATTCCAACAGAACAGTAATAGCATCAACAGCCCTTCAGCAGGACTAATTCTCCCATTAATTCCTGATACAGGTTAAGTTGTTCTCTAGAAAGTGTTCGGAGTCTGAGACTTATACTCTGGCTCCCTCGCTACATTCACCTGCAGTGGTGCAATTTAATAACTTTATTTTAACTCTTTAACTGCAGTAACAGAAACAATGTTTGTCTAATAATCTCCTGGCCTTAAGGGCCTGAAATTGAATAGTTACTACATTTTACATTTAAATATTAAAGAAGATCCAGGTATTTACCTGTGGTTTGCTGTACAGAACTCAGATATCAAAAGAATACACTTCTTGGACCGACCTCTAATTTCAAACTGGGCATGTCAGCAGTTGACACAGCCCTATTTATATTATTTAGTATGTGACATCATGATTGGCAGAAGGAAGGATCCAAATGATGTAGTTGCATAGCACCTGCGATCTCCACCAAAACTGGATCCCAATCCCAGATTCGAGCTTACTCCTCTGCAACATTGCCATTGGTCAATAATATGCTTTCCTTCTGGTTGTTGCTGGGTGCCAAATGGGCTCCCTGGGTCCCCTGGTTGTTATTCACCCACCCTCTTGATAATGTCCTGGGTTTGTATTCGCAATCCTCCATTGTGAGGATGGGTTTCAATAGCTCATAAAAATCGGGCCCCCTCCTTTCCCCACTACACCTTTACTGTTCATGAGCATGTGAGAGCATGTTGTTGCTCACAGTTCAGAAGCATACCAGAGCATATTGTAGCTGACAGCTCAGAGCATGTTTCTATTTTGATCTGTCTTGACATTCTTTACTTTGAGATCATTGGCTTTTATCCAGGATGCAAGTGTATTTTATTACACTATGATTGACAGAGATAAATGTGTCTGGGACAAGTGTATGGGGTAAAAGTTCAGTTGAAACCCTTCAGTATCAGAAATACTGAATGTGCTTTGTGACAGCTTTTAGCTAAATAGGACATCCATACAGTGGAACTGTATGAGAGTGGTCAACGGTAAAGGGTTAATTAAATTAAAGAATTAGGTGGAAGCGGAACAAAAAACCCTTGTCGCCATGTATTATTTAACTGTCATCCTGGACCATGGCTCGCCAAGTACAATCGCTGTGATTTTTTTCCTGGCTTCCAAAAATCCGGATGGGATACTTAAACCCTTTAGAAATGGGTTTAGGATACATTCTTATTAATGATGTCTGCTATCGCTACTATTGTATTAAAATATTAATAGGCTCTTCCTAAATGATTTGATTGTGTAATGTTCTTACAGAAAATTGCAGTGCAGTCGTTGCAGACGTTTTCAAAGTTTACATCCAAACAGCGTTTCCCAGAAGAACTAGCAGCCCTACAGAGACTTTTGAATGAAGTGTCATCCAATGAATTAAACTTTGATCCTGATCTTGTTGCCGACAGATCAGCTTTTAAAGTTGACAACGGAACTGGACAGGCGCCCGTTACATATGTGCACTTGTGGGAAGATTCTGTCTTCACTATGGGTGTATTTGTGCTCAAACGAGGAGTTACTTTACCCTTACACGATCATCCATCGATGACTGGACTGATCAAAGTTATACATGGTACAGCTTCTGCGAGGTCGTTTACAGAAAGAAATGATTTGAAGGTGCCCGAAGAAGTGTTGAAGGAACTGAGACCGTGGCAGAGACGTGGTGTGAAGGTAGTCGATCCGCTTCCAGTGAAGGAACTAAATACGGACAGTGATGCTTGCATTCTTACACCCACGGAAGGAAATTTTCATGAAATAAGTGCTGGTGATGGACCAACTGCTTTCTTAGACATTTTGGCACCACCTTACGATCACTTTACTGGTCAGAGGGAATGTCATTACTACAAAGTATTTGAAGAACTAGGTGAGGAAAAAGCTTCACCTAGATATTTAGTAGAGATTCCACAACCCCGAGAGTTCTGGTGTACCCAGTCTGAATATCTGGGCCCTGAAATAGATCCGTATGCCGACTTACCATAACCAATTTTTTACAGAGCAGAACTGTGAATGCCTTTTTACTGCTTAATATCAGTGTAATTATTCATCGCGAAGACAGGAAGGGCTCTTTTTTCTTGCAAACACAAAAACTTACTATGTATCAGAAAAAGTGTGGTGTGATACTACGCATCATATTAATTGAATTATACCATGGTATTTGCCGGAAATATGGGCACATCTATTATCCTAGTCAACATCTGCAAATGTTGCATTATGCATGTATTGGTATCCATTTAGCGACATCATATCAATTTTTATTATGAGAAGCACATCTTGCGTACTAAAGATGTCAAAACTGACCAAATGTTTGTTGTACTTGGACCATTTTTCACGTTCTTACATCAGTTTCAAGTTCTTGAACTCGACGAATACAGAAGCAAGTAACCAGCTGATTGGTACATTGTTGAGTAAAGATCCATTTACACCACAAATATATAATCTTCTGGGCTCATGAAAAAAATAACATACCTGACGGGTTGTTACTACTACGTTCTCACTTAACATTTTTTTCTGAAGTTGCAATTGTTTGTTCCTTTATTCCAGTGTGAAATGTACTGCAATTTTGTTATGTTCTCGTAAAATTCAATATTGTCCCACATATTGACACTGTAGTATGTCTCAGTCCTTTATGTATTGAGCGTGAATACTTGAACACTTGAATCCTGTCTTTGTAGTTATCTATTGTATATCAAGTAATCTTAAGTTATATAGTGCAACATGTATGTAACCAATATTAAATTATAATAAAAATTTTCACGTTGATAAATTGCTGTGTTCCTAGTTTGTTACCAAACTGGACTACCCACTTACAAATTTGGTATTCATGAGGCTCAATTTTGTATACTTCACGCCCATTTCACCAAGATATAAAATACACTAAAAGATTTAATTTTCAGATTTGTTTATGTAGAAATGCTAAAAGTGACATGATTAACAAAATGAGTACAAAATTGTACACCTTTAACCGGTTACTTGACAAAAATTCAGACCCAGTTTATAACATTGTATGTGGATGGAATGTAAGTTGACTTAACTTGTACTGCTATCGAAAGCGTTGAAATGAAAGAACATCAATGTGACCAACGGATATTTTCTAATGCTTTCTTTTGCGCTTCAGCACCACTGGTGTTCAGAAGTAAAATTGTTCAACAAGGAAACAAAAATCGTAAGTATCACAGTAAAATGACTACAACGGCATTACTACATGTAATGAACTTTTTGTTAAATGGACGTCATTCCTGATTACTACAACAAACTTCAATGGATATCAAAATATGAGAACAAAGGAAATTGTGCCGCTTTGATTTTTTTTGTTTGCGATGTCGTTTTGTGTAAAGAAAAAAAAAACCTTGAAATTCACTGAGTGAACGAAACTACTCTCAAATTAAATTACTAGTATCACAACACGTACACAAAATTCCCGGAATCCTTATGCTGTTACAAAATACTTTAAACTTCAGTAACCTTGAACTCAACGTTTCTCACTCGTTGACTTAAAAGACAATGCACGAGTGTCATGATTGGTGATGTCGAAAGCGAAATAATTTTATTCGGCAACTAAGGAGAAAAGAGAACACTACACCAAGGTTCTGAAAGAAGATGACGCATGTACATGTTACCCAACAGTTGACTCTCTGAAAACTAGTACACAGGAACTTGCTGGCGATCTTGTTCTCCAATTTATGACTATACTGTTAAAATAAAATCATTGCATCAAGCGAATGTGCAAATTACTAAGTCTTAATTTAATTCATTTGCATGAACATGATTGTTATTGTACTATCTCCCCACTGGTATAGTTCTGGCAGCAGGGCTCCATGCTGGGCGAGGTGTAACCAAACCATGTTCTTCTTCGTACTTTCTTCTTCGCTCTTCTTGCATCTTTCTATATTCTTCCCTTTCCTTCAACAGACACAACAGACGATATCACAATTATGTACGCAATCCAGAGGTGAAAATCTAAAATCCTGTTCCCATGGAACACCTTTAAGAAGCTTTTTAAGAAAATCTTATAGCTGATGAATCGATAAATTGTTGCAAAAACAGTACCATATAAAAATCATACGTTTCTGAATGATAGCTGTTTTACATACCTTTTTCTTCATCCAGTCGTCGTAGGAATCCATTGCTTCTGCTTCTCTACGTCGTTTTTCCTTTTGTTCTTGTTTTTCTTTTTGCCTCTTTTCCTGTTCTTCCTGCTTCTTCGACTTGAGTACGTGTCTCTGCTTCCTCTCATTCCTGCAGAAAAAAACCAGAAAACTCTTAACCTATAAATCACCTCATGTCCTGAAATCTATGACCTGTACATTTTTTAAAACAAAGTCATACCATCCTCTGAAAGCCCGTTCATTGTCTTTTCTCTTGTCCGCTTCCTTGTCTTGTTTATCTCTCAGTTCCCTTTCCTGCTGGCGTTTTTTCTTCCTCTCCTGCTCCTTGATTTCCGCATCTTTGTCTTCCTTCCATTTTCTGAACATCTGATCAAAATAATGATTAATCAAAATAATGATTAATTAAACTATGATCCAAAACAATTATTTTGTGGAACCAATTTGTTGCTGTCTTAGATACGTTTTTACTTTCAGAAATTTTGCTCTGTTGAGAAACAAACTGCAAAAATATACCAGTTCAGCCTCTTTCTTCTTTTCGAATTTCTCCTGTTCTTCTTTCCGTTTCTTTTCTTCCTTTTTTCGTTTGTCTCTAATTTTATCTTTTCCAAAATCTTTTTTCTTCTCCATCCATGCATTGTAGGAAGCTTTGGCCTCGACATATTTGTCTTGTTTTTCCTGTAACAGATTTAGATATTTTGTTGACAAATAAACATTTGCTGCTTTATTACCGCCCGCATTCCGAATGAATGGGGAAGGTAATGCTTTCAGTTTGTCTGTCCGCCACTGGGGCGGGGGGGACCCAGTCCCAGGTTCTTTCCCTGGTCTCTGGTCCCATGTCCTTTCTGGGGGTGGGGGTGTTACTCCAGTTCCAGGGTCTTTCCAAGGTATCTGGTCCTAGGTCCTTTCAGGGGGGGGGATGTTACATCAGTCCCAGGTTCTTTCCAAGCTCTCTGGTCTCATGTCCTTTCCAGGGGGGTGCGCCAGTCCTGGCCAGGGGGAAGGGTACCCTAGTCCCAGCCAAGGGGGTATCCCAGAACAGGGGTACCCCCAGCCAGGACAGGAGTGGGGTACCCCCCTGACCAGGACAGGACTGGGTACCCCCCCTCCCCTCCGGCCAACACAGGTCTGGGGTAGCCTCCCCCGGGACAGATTACACTGCGGGCGGTATGCCTCGTGCGGTTTCCCACAGGAGGACTTTCTTGTTGTAAATTTTAAAAAAAAATTGTAATTTTTTAGAAATACCATAATTTAGTGAAGGTTATTTAGGATAACCAACCTTCGAGAGAATGTGTATACTTAAAAACTTGTTGGATATCTACCAGAGCAAATTGTAGGAATTCACTTCTAGATCTGTCAGATCTGACAGAATTGCGTACCGCGAAAAACTCAACTACGTTATAAAAAGTATGTTTAGTTAGTGATTTTGTTGCACTCTTTGAGAACACTCAAACTATTTTTCCCACAACGAGCAATCATTTTCATGTACCTTTTTCTGTCGCTCTTCCTCTTCTTTCTGTTTTCTTAATTCCTCTCGTTTTGCTGCTCGTGCTGATTTGCTACGTTCATCGTACCACTCTTTGTAGACTACATCACGAATATTGGCAGTTGAATCAAAGCTCATTGTAGGAGCACTCATAGGTCGTGTGTTCAGGGAGCTCGACACCTGTAATCGAAATCAAACGAACACGGCTAAAAATAAACAACAGAGCAGAATTGCAACAAATTTGTACAGTACTATTTTTTGACAATGTTAAAGTGTGCGATGTGATCCAAGTTTACAAGCTGTTACATACCATTAATAGACTACATTATGGATTTCAGATTAGTTTCTTTTTAATCACCCTATTTTTCCACTTGAAGCTGAGTTCCGCTGACACGAATTATTGTGGAGAGAATAGCCTTTAATTTGAAAAGAAAAAAAAAAGAAGAGAATATTACCTGAGGTTTCACATAACGAGGCTTTGGTCGAACCTTCCTTATTTTAGATTGAGATGTTGTCTCTCTGGAATTGAAACGATTCACGTCAACTACTAAAATATTTTTTGCAACATTTGATAGCTAAGGTAAGTAACGAAGATAATTCTCAAATTTCAAAAATAGAAAATGTTTCAAAAATATGTTAATGAATTCATGAAAAACATATATTGCAGATAAAAAAATGTTTCTACGTATCGACAAACATCCATGCAAAATTGAAAGGAACGGTCAAGACCGTTGTCACGTATGGCGGCATTTCCATGCCGGACCCCAGCTGTACGATGAACCATTTGTACTGAAATTTTGGGTTTCATTAACTTTTTCAAACAAACGCTTTGACGTATATTTCTGTTGCGACGACAATATCACCCTACATGCACATTTATGCAGTGAATATCTTTAGTAGGTGGAGAATGGTTTATCAAAATCGTAACCCGATTGAATAAATTATGAATTATGAATTATTTTTGGTTTTTTTTTGGTATATATATAATAATATTAGTTTTCAGCAACCAGAAATCAAAGAAGTGAAAAATACAAGAGTTTCTATCAGAAAGTTGGTGATATAACATTGTGAAAGGTCACTCTTCCCAAAAAAGACAATACACTGATAAATGTTACCAAGTTCAATGCATTCCAACACCGTCGCCTTTTCTACGAATTATGGACATTGCCACATCAACATATAACCAGTCTCATTAAATGTAAACAAGTGAAATCAAATTCGTCTGTTTTTACTCTTCCCATAACGCATAAAATATGGAAAACATTATTTCTTGCTACTTTAACAATTACCGAATTCTCTGTCACGATTCAGGTCCTTTGAATCGTGAAATATGAGGTTTCTGTAATCGTTAATTTTATCCAACAGAAATCGTAATAAGTGGACAACATAACAGGCAGTAACAATTAACGAGGAAAAATACACAATACGCTCTGTAACTTTTTGTAACTAACGTAAGTACACCATATTTTGAGTATCATGCATAGTAAAAGTAACACCCACTTGGATGTCACATTTACGGACTTACAATGCACTCTCTGACCGGAATGTTTTGGTCATTAATGATTTCCTTGGTGTTGGCACGGGCTTTTTAGAACTTCTGTAACCAATGTTCTTGCCGTCACTTTTCAAGTTCAAAATTGCAAATAAAAGTGTATCACTTCGCAAGAATAAATAAAAAAATGTGAAATTAAATTACGAACAAAACTATGATAAAATCATTGCTTTTTACCGACCACGTACGTAGTACGAGGGAAGGTAATGTGTTCACTTGTATTAGTCTGTTC
>JBCAUG010006659.1:0-11322 GCA_038406175.1 Haplosyllis leylae | reverse complement strand
CACCATTTCACATTTGAAAAATCATCAAAGCATGTCTGATGTAAATTCTGTCTTAAAATGTGAAATTTGATCTTATTGTGAAAAACTCGATTGTGTTACAAAAATGTTTTCAGTCTAGTTTGTTACACTACATGATATCAAAATGCGCGCCTTTATAATTAAAGTATTTGAATAAGAGACATGAATACTTGAAAGCAGATGGGCACCTGTCGACCTTCATATATTTTCATAGTGAGCTCACTATTTTCAAGGGCTATTTTAGATACTAAACTCAGATGCACAGTCATGTTTTTCACGATAAGGAAATCTTACAGAAATTACATGCAACTTTTAAGAATTATTCCAATTAAATTTGAAAGGTAAGGATTATTTAATAATTCCAGTATTTGCTAGGTTGTATGTTCTTCATCAAATCTGTCAGATCTGATAGAAATGCTTATCAGAAAAAAACTAGAGTGACCTTTCAAATCTTCACAGTTTTTTTAGATAAGTTCGGCCATTGGTCTAATTTTCCATTTTGAAAAGGCTCGCTTTATTTAGACAAAGTGTGTTTCAAGTAACCATAGCTGACCTGAAATAATTAGAACCTGCCAATTTCATGATCATGTTCTATCTAAAATTTTAACTTGGAAATTGTGTTTGTTAAACCCGTTCAATTTCTAACTCTTGATCTATCGCATTCAGCATCACAGTTTTCAAGGAGTTATGATAAACACCAAAATAAACTAGAAGTAAAAATATTTTATTGAACTTTAACATTGAGTATAAAGCTTGTGCTAAAAAAGCTCCTTCTAAATGAAAGCTAATGTAAGGTTAGTCTGTCCCTGTAATGAACACACTATGTATTGATATTTTTCGCGGTTATAACAAATAACAAAGAATGCGTGAGGTTTGATGCAGCGGATACAAGTTGGACTTCTGGTTGTTGAGTTATGCATGAGTACCTTAAACAAGTGTGGTTTCTCCTAGATCTAAGTGCATTGAGCTTTAATAGGTAAAAAGTTAACGGAATACGCAGTCGTGTTTTTCCTATTTTAGTTTTAGATCTTGCTGAATTAGATGTATTAGACCAATCCATCTAATTGCACATGGATACCGGAATTGACTGTTCATGGATAATTGAAATCTTCATTTGCACTATCCAGTTCACTATTTATGGATAGTTAATGTAATGTAGCATTATGCATGGATAGTGCAAAACAAATGAGCACTCTCCATGGATAGTCAAAATTAATTTGCACAACCAATAGATAGCTAAATACATTATGTGTGAGCACATTACTATTCATAGATAATAGATTCCAGTATCCATGAATCACTTGTATAATTCAACTAATTAGATGAATTCACCAAATTTCAAAACCAAAATAGGGAAAACACGATTACCTTGTTCTGAGTTCTATTTACAAGTGGAAACAAATTATTTTTTAAACATTTTCTTAAATGCGCAACATCAATTTTCGGTCCTGTTCATCACAATACACTTCGCAGAAAGTTAGCAACAGAAGCTTACATAGTGAAGAGTAAAATAAATTCAGCAAAAATATCACTTTCAATGAGGATTGAACCAACAACCTCCCGTATTTTACTCTGATGTCTTATTGACTGAGCTAAATTAACAAGTGTTAATTGAGGGATATTTAACTTCTGCCATTATTAGCTTTTTAAGGTATTTCACCTACATGGGGACATTGTAAATTGTCAGGTTGAAGAGTTCCAAGTGAGACTAAAAATGGTCAGAAAAAGGAGGTGTGTCTGGAAATGAAGCATTTCTATTGGGTCCAACTGGAAATTTTAACATAAGATGATGCTCTAATTGCTAAACCTTATATTTTCGCAACCCCCCAAAAAGCCAGTAATGTTTACTGACGCACTAATTGACTTTTGGAATGATTAAGCTACAATCGGTAGAGCATGATTATATGGACGTTACTATTTAATTGTAAACGTGGTAGTAACAAACTTCCGTTTGAATTTTAAATCCTGATGTCCGATGCACTGTTCCGGTTCAGTTTGACTCCATCAACAAATGCTCCCACTGCATTGACGTATCCTCCTTGTTTCACAAAGTTAATCTCAACCTGTTGACACTACGTATTAAACAGAAAGTAAAAATACGTGTAAAGATGGTTGACTCAATATTGTGGGGAGTTGCTATGTGTGAGGCTAGGGTGCTTATTCCAGTTTTCAACGATAGGTAATTCTGTCGGATCTGACAGATTTAGAAATAGATTTCTATGCTATTCTATTGTGGGTATTAATTATTCAATGAAGTAAAAACATTATAGCATATGTCAGTAATCTGAAATAACTATTGGCTGTAAACTTAAACTTGAGATATTTAATAAAGATTGCATTTTATGTCTGTCATATTTCCTTATCGTGAAAAACGCGATTGCCTTTTCCACACTGTGGATAACAAAAGGTCGTGTATTTTTTTCCGTAATGGCTGAATCATGAATTTACATTGCAGTCATGCAGGTCAACTTTAAAGATGATTTCATTTGACTTTGCACTAAATTTTATCTCCTTGGGTTCTTTGAATCGAGTTTGTCACAAAATAACCGAAATTGGCAATGATGGTCAATATTGCCAGCAGGCGCTTTACTACGCGAAAACAAAAAAGTTACCCCAGTGAGCATTGAACCTGGGACCTCGGCTAATTGGATCTGACACTCTACTCTTTGAGCCAGTGAGTTATCTGTAAGATCTAAGATCTGCATATGATCATGCAAGCTTTCATGTAGTAAAGCCTCTGATGCCAATAATGCCATTATTGCTGATGTTTGGTTACAAATAATCAATTCCAGTTGACTGGGATGTACTTGCTGTAGAAACAATTGTTCACTATTTGTGTATTGAGGATTCAATCTAGTTTTTCACGATACGCATTTCTGTAAGATTATGCGACAGATCTTTACACGGGATAGCGCAAAAAAAAAATTATCAAAAATTTCCCCCAGTTGGGATTGAACCCATGACCTCTGGATCATCATGGCAATGCTCTACCAACTAAGCTAACATTCAGTTGCCATCCTGAATCTTCATGGCCTTTGTAAAGTCATGCTCTATTGATTCTAGAAATGACCAAAGTCCAAAATGTGAAGTGGTGCATGAAACAAAGCTCACTTCAGAAATTTTCTGTCCAACACATACCAGGCTAGCACAGTTAGTAGAGCATTAGAGTGGTGATCCAGAGGTCATGGCTTCAATCCCGACTGAGGGCAAGTTTTGATGAATTTTTTTTTGCTCTTCCCTGTATAGAGATCTGTCAGATAATCTGACAGAAACGTGTATCGTAAAAAATCCGAATGACACACAAAACCAACTAAAAGTGAATATTCAACATCTATCCATTAAATTTGGTTGCAATTAATGTCAATAGGTCTGACGGGTAAATAGCTCACTCCGAAAATATACGCTATTTGTTCAATTGCATTTTACAGAACTAATGTACAGGGTTTATAAGTTCCATTGACCTTGAGATTTGATGTGATAATGAATGGGAACTAGTTATGCTGAATGCTACAGAAAATTAATTCTGCGAATGGAGTTTTTCACGATAAGATCAAATTTACATTCTGAGCCTGAATTTACATCAAACCGAAGCAAAATGAATTCAACAAAAAATGCCTCCAGCTACGCTGAGTTAACATTTGTTTGTAAATCTTAATCTTCAACACATTTATAAAGTCATGAAATAATCCAAGTTCAAAAAGTGAAATGGCCTCTGAAACAAAGTTCAGTTAAAACTCTCCCAAGTAACACATGTCTGGTTAGCACAGTCAGGAAGGGATCAGAGAAGATCACACAAGGTCCTAGTTCTCTCCCTTCCTAAGGCATTTTTGCCGGATTTATATACTTTGATTCAGTTTGTCTGATTTAAATTCAGATTGAAAATGTAAATGTGATCTTATCGTGAAAACCCGAATAGAAATGGTAGATCATTGAGAACGCTTTTACGTTACATTTATAATAGTGTTTGGAGGAAAACGAGCAAAAGAGCTTGTAACCATGGTCGTGAAACATAATTCACCGAAAGTTATCTCAATGTCACATATTTTCAATTCTCTCTAATACTTTGTAAATAATTCCTCCTAAAACAATTATTCCCCAGTATTTTCCTGTCCGAATATACTGCTTATTTCCAACAAAAATGGAAATTGCTTCCGTGCCGTTTAATGCAATTGTAGTATTATACATATTTATTTGTAATTTCGTGTCCCATCATTGCCTAATCAATTTTTTTCCAATTTTCAGAATTTTTTGGAAAAATTTGGGTACTTGCCAAAATATGAAGAGGATGTCCAACACAGTCCTGAGTCTAGAAATGAAGCCATCAGGTTTGAGACTGACAGTCACAACAAATTCATTGCATTGTCCATTTTATTATTCAAGTGATAAACTTATCAGTCCAACGCTCAGTTAGTCAGACACTACTGCTTGTAAGTTTGAGACACAGACTTGCATACATGCACAAGCTCACTCAGTGAGCTCGTGTGTATGTAGGTCTGTGGTTTGAGACTTTTAGATCCCAATGAAGTTATGTCCTACCGAGTACAAAAGTAAATTGATGCATCGACTAGAGTCAGTTTTCAGATGACCTAAGTCACAGATGGTAAAACAAATGTTTTATATTTGACAAAATAGCTGAGGAATAGAGCGATTGACTGATAACCTGGATGTTGCTAGTACTAATCCAACCAGCGGTAGCATGTTTTGTTGTTGGAAATTATTCGCAGTCCTTAAATTGTGCTAATATTGACGACATTGTCTTTTACTTGTCAAAAACTCGATCATAATTGTCAAAAGTTGCCCAAAAAATCTTGGACTCGACAAAAGATGTCCCACACAGTTTGATTTTCTGCCAACTGCACTGTAGGAATTTCCAGAGAATGACGGGATTACCTGTTACTGGAAGATTGGACACAGCGACAAGAACAAAGATGGTTGCACCTCGTTGTGGAATGCCAGATATGGTACCAGAGGGAACCCTACCTGAGGGTGTCCAGATGGCACCAAGTAAAAACAACAGGAGACTTCGACCTGAAAATTTCTATGTGCCAGGTAAAAATTGCATCAACATTTACACGCATTACACTCTGTCCCAAAAGTCACCCAGAATCCAACAATATAGTTGCCAAATTTGTATAATTTAGGGAAACTCGTTTGAGAAATGTTGATTATGCAGCAATTCGTGATGGTGTTCCACAGACACTTAGACCAAATGGCTTGTCCGCCAATTAGATTTTTCATCCTGAAACATTTTCTCTTTGCTGTTCACAGGGTTTAAATGGAAGAAAAACAGACTTTCGTGGAAATTTACCAATTATTCTCCAGATATGGATTATGGTGCACAAAGGTACAAGACGTTTAACTATGAAAACGTTTGGTCTGTAAAATTAAATATGGTAGAAAGAATAAGTAATCTAACGCATGTCCACGATGATCAATCTCTTTCTCAGGAGAGCAATGCACAATGCATTCAGTTACTGGAGTTCGGTGTCTCCATTGGAGTTCAGTGAAACCAGCGCCTCAAGCGCCGACATTATGATCAAATTCGCATACAGTGAACATGGCGATGGAAACCCTTTTGACTATGAAGGTAAAAAATGTTGAATTTTAATTCAAGTCTGAGAAGGAAAAAACAGTCTAGGTTTTTTTTGTATTCCACTTTCTTGTTCTGGACAGCCACGTATATTTCGAGATGATGGACCCTTGGATTCTCTCCGACGAGTCCTTGACATTGTATCAAAGGAAACTCAGACATCAATGAACGTAGTCATTCAAATGTACATTCTTTATATTATTTATTATATACTGATTTAAACTAATTTCCAAACGAAATGAAGGTGATATTGTATGAATATGTTTTTCATGAAATACTAAACTGGAAAAAAAGTACATTACTAAGGACTGACTGGTCCACCCAGTGTTTAAACTGTGTCCTATCGACATATATTTCAGGAGGGGTCTTAGCGCATGCATTTTACCCCGAGGATGGAGACACACATTTCGATGAGGGTGAATACTGGACAGAAGGAACAAATGAAGGAACTAACCTAGAAATTGTCGCAGGTATGAAATCACATAAACCATTCATTTTGATTAGTTTTTTACATTTTGTTTTTGCCTTTTTCATTTCAATTTTCTTCTCATCTCTAGCTCATGAATTCGGCCATGCTCTTGGTCTTGGCCATTCTAACCACCCTAATGCTCTGATGGCACCTTACTACCAAGGATACGATCCTAACTTTAAGCTAGACACGGATGACATCCAGGGAATTCAAACTCTGTATGGTAAGAATGCGTTTGATTTGGATTTGAATTTTCAAAGTGTCAATTCAAAAAGGTTTACAAATTTTAAATTGGGAGTCACCAGAAACTCGTCGTCAGTGAAACAAAAGGTATATCATTCCTGTATATCTTTAATTCAGGAAGTTCACAACCAAAACCTAGACCGACCAGTCGCCCACCTCCAAGACCTCGCCCAACAACGAGACCATCGAACAAACCAAACAACTGTCAAACCAAATTTGGTGCTGTAATGCAAGGTCAGTGTCTACAATTCATGAGATTGAAAATGAAATGGACTGAGAATTTAATCTAATTCCTTTTTCAGTTTCAACAAAATTTTTTGTTGCAGATTACGGAGGAAAAATTTACATTTTCCAGAGCAAATGGTTATGGCAGCTCAACTACTGGGGAATGGAGAGAGGTTCCCCAACCTTAGCAGGAAAGGTATTTGATCGACCGCCCACAAATAATGGAGCAGCGGTGTACTCCTGGAGAACAAGATATACTTATTTTTTCAAAGGTAAGGACGTCTTTCGTGTTTGTGATGAGATGCATAAAACTTCACATATTAAAGAAGATGAACAGCTAATGACACCACATTTGGCTCTGCAGGGCAACCTAATTGCTTGAATTTTGGTTGTCGCTTACATAGAGATGGGTGACGAATCAATTGATAACGCATCATAATACTACTTTCTTGCAATTCTTTCCCGTAAAGTTATGATAGCTCCTTAATCTGTTCAGAATTTAATGATTTGACTTATGGTTTTCTTTTCTCAGGAACAAAAATTTCCAAGTATTACGGAACCAGACGAATACAGAGGAAAACGGTGAAAACACGAGGCTATCCAAGATCTATTCAGGCAGCTTTCATGGGAAAGGACGGAAACATCTACTTGCTGCAGGTTCGGCAGAATGTATTCACTATTTTACGGGGAGAAAATGGTTGTAAGGGAGACGAATACACTCCATGGAGGCAATTTGAAACATTATGATATGAATAAGAAACAAATTGCAGTTTTCTGAAACTGAGTTTGTTTTGTTTTGATTTGGTTTGTTTTGATGGACTTTATTTGACTCTTTGACTTATTTTCAATTACTGAATTTCAAAGAGAATGTCCCTTACATTTCATAAAAATACATTCAAAATTGATACAAATCAATTCAATCAAAACTCAAGAAGTTAAATTGTATTTCAGAAAAGCTCCAATGTAACATATTTTGAAGTTCCTTGAATAGAATTCATATCAATAAACATTTTTAGAGGAAATTTTCCAACACAATGTGACACACTCCGATATTTGCAAATAGGCCATTGCATAAACGTTTAATATTTCCTCAATAGGGGGACAGGTATTGGACGTTCGATGAGTACCGTATGACGGTTAAAAGCACGAGGGGGCGTCCTATGTTTGAAAAGTGGCCGGGGGTACCAGCCAATATTGAAGCTGCAGTACGACTCAACGACGGATACCTCTACTTCTTCAAGGGAAGCAAGTAAGTACATTCATAATACAGAATTTGTCAAAATAAACTTGGTCCATTGAATTAAAATTAGAATTCAGGAGAAATCAGGTGTCACCTTATCTTCAATCTGCCTTCTCCATAAATATCCTGAGCTGTTTTTCCACTTTTTTTAATCACCACAGCCTTACAGAGTGACTTTGTTGATTTGATTTTGAGATGTTCCAAAAAATATTCGGACTTTTTAGCCTGATGCGCCAGAAAAAGGTTCCTCACACGTCCGCGATTTTTATTCAGTTCGTGCGCCACGCGATCCATCAGTGAAACTTCCTTCGATAAATAATAGGTCTAAATAAGTATTGGTAACCTGTCTATCAAATGGGCAAGATCAAGATCTATTAAGAATTTTTTTATGAAACTCTTTATGGAACAACCAAATTTGAGTTCTACAAATTTACCTCCAAAAAGGAGAGTTCTGCATTTTTAGAAGTGGTAAAAAACACATATTATCACTCACATCACTTTGACTAGAAATACTAGTCAATTGACAATAGTGACATTAAATAAGGAAGTGGATCCAAATAAAGGAACTATTAAACTACCTTTCTGGTAAATTTGGGAGAGATCTGACTGAAAATATATGCACAGGGGTCATTTTAATAGAGGTAGAAAAAGTGGTACTGGCAGAGTTTTGTGCACAGTTTTTGGCACTATTCCATGAGTAGGACCATCTAGTCTTATCAAATTCCATTTGATAGACAATTATTGCTGGCTCGATAGAGTCAGCCTATTGATTACAAAGGGGGAGCATAGTTTTCTGGGAAATGCCTTTGGCAGTTTTATGATAATTAGGCCTATTTTGAGCTGCATTCATTGGTAGGAATTAGGCCTATGTTAACCTGCATTCATTGGTGGGAATTTGTTTACACGAGAATGTTGTCATGATGTCATTTACATGCCAGCAATTGGGTCAACGACGCAACGTCTTTTTAATTTTATTTCCAACTAGATATAGGAAGTTCGATGAAGGGAGGAGACAAGTCTTGCCTGGATATCCAAAGACGAAGGCCCCTGCTTGGATGGGACCAGGAGGAGGATGTACTCGAGGAGAATACATTCCCAAATAAATGAAAGAACATGTGACTAGCGTACAAGTTAGTCAAAGGACTTGGCCACCTCATATTTTGCCACCATTGGTACCATTATTTTGTAGGAAACGGAAGAGTAATGTTTATATTATTACAAATAATGAAAGCAATTGTAATTGCATAAACACATGGTCAATGTTATATGAAAGGCGCCACAACAGAGTCTCCACAAAATCAAATGAAAATAAATAAACTTTCCTAAATCGAAGCTTTATCCCTAAGGTTCCACTAATCGGATAACTCCATCTCGGTCACTTTTTTTCCAAGTTGATTAGAAAAGTCTTGCGTTACTAGTCGGAGATTATTTCAAGTTAAATGGAACATAAAATGCTTTTGGATGTCAGTACTTGAACTTCCTCTGGATTTATAATTATTTGATATTTCTTTTTATTATATAAAAAGAATTTGCAAGGAACAACTAGTACTTCCTACTCTTTTGGCATTGTTTTGTACAAAAAGCATTTGCATGGAACATCAAATGGTCCTGTGGCCAAATGGTTCAAATCTACACTGCCGAAGAACATCTATTTCTGACTGATGTTGAGCATTTGAGTCGATTCTGGCCATAATTTACAATGGTGGTCCAGGGAAGATAAGTAAATGTGTAATCGATGCATGATGCTAGACTGCAGTACTGCAAAATAACACAGTTTACTTACAAACGAACTATATCTTCTGGTTAAAAAAAACACAGTTTGTCGACAAACGAACTATATCTCGCGCGAAAAAACACAGTTCATAAACGAACTATATTTTTTTTCCGAAACTCATACGGGAAACTCATACTCAAACTCGTCTGTACGATATGCACAAGTAAATACATTTGTTTCAAAAATAATACTGCACAAATATATTTTATATTAGGGAGAACCAAACTTTGTTGGAATTTTTCCAGCTTACTAAGGATGCCTTTGATATTCAGAGATTTTCAAATACCCACACAGTTAAAACCCACTTCCTGTTGGAAAATCTGTACAGTGTAAATGTAACCAAGGAGCCTGTACGGGACAGCCATCCTTAGGTATACTGTAAAAATTCCAAAGTAGTTTGGCTCTCCCTAATATAAAATATTAGTGCAATGTTATTTTTGAGACAAGTGTACTGTTTCTTCAAAATATATTGTCCCACAGAATACCATTGTAAATTCCAGTCACAACGACTCAAAGTTGGATGTTCTTCCCGCAGGGCGTGTTGAGCATGATGCCAAAAACCAGTTAACTTCAAACTCAACGACCAATTCCCCACATATCTGTGTCAAAACATTTCATCCAAACTAAAGAAAAAAGATTGTTTCGAAAAAATCATTCGAAAGAAGATTGTTTCAAAAAAATCATT
This sequence comes from Haplosyllis leylae, assembly GCA_038406175.1. Classification (NCBI taxonomy): domain Eukaryota; kingdom Metazoa; phylum Annelida; class Polychaeta; order Phyllodocida; family Syllidae; genus Haplosyllis; species Haplosyllis leylae. The sequence continues at coordinate 1,078 of JBCAUG010006659.1, read as the reverse complement.
CGAAAGAGGATAAAGTGTAGGATTTTTACGTAAAAGGTACCAGTATCTATATATAAATTATATGTGATATCCCACGCGTTCTAGTCATGTTTGTAGCCAGCAGACGAGTGGACCGTTGGCAGCAGTCACAAAGACGTCTTTGAAAAAGTTTATCTACACAACGCACAGTCAGGTTCAATCATTAAAAACACAATTGTTGAGTGTTTTCCCTAGTTTAGAGAGCTGCTTAATTTTGTACCTTAAAATGTATTATTTTGTATAATAATGTAATAACACTTTCAGTATTAGAAAGCAAGTTTGAAAATAAATAAAAGAGATCGCTTTCAGATCATTATCTGTTGTGTAGTCAGTTCGATCTAAAGAACAAAACTGTGCCAATATTCTGCGCCCACCAGTTCCATGTCGATGCACATATCAATAGAGTCATACAGTGCGTCTTGCATTAGATCTATCCGTTGTGTTTTTTCGTGCGTTTTTTTCAATCGTGACACCACGCACATACAAGTTTGTGTGAAAGTTTTCTCGTCATTTCCTTGTCCATAGAAATTTTTCTTCAACTCATTGTTCCCGTTCTTCAACAATGTGACCAGGTGAACCTGTTTTAGCCGTCATAGATGGTTGATATTTCTAGCCGAGGTTGAGCGTAAAAACATAATATATTCGACGGTTAAAACATGTCCGGTGGGGTGCAAAACATATGTCATGTATTTGATTAAACCACCTCATATTTTTTCAAAACATAGCCAATTACACCGTAGAGTATGTTTTGCAAATGTAAATATTTAGAAGAAGCGAAAATATATGATTAAACTACTGAATATGTTCGCAAAATGAATCTCTGCCAGAATTCTCAACCTCTACCTCGGTTAAAATGGAGCCATGAGATGTTTCCAGGAACAGGAAATAAGTGTGAACACTGGGAGATTTTTTTCAAAAAAGAACAACGCCTGGCGATTCTAATACAGTCTGTCGTGGGGTCATAAAGACAAGATGACACGGTTGTGGTAGGCGTGAATGCTGGTTTATTGCAGGGGATCAAGTTGTACATAGCTCGGGTAGATTTACTGAAGTGCCCGCT
>JBCAUG010006648.1:0-11323 GCA_038406175.1 Haplosyllis leylae | reverse complement strand
CGATTGACAGGAGAGGCTCGAGTTAAGGTTGACTGCCAGCAGGCGTACCTCCTCGCTCCGCTGGCACGACATATATTTCATCAATTTTTCCAAGAATATTAAAGATTAAAGATTAAAAATAACCTGCAAAAGAGTTCGTCAGCTTTTTAATTATTTTTTGTTGTACTATATAAAATCCTTATACGGTGTTGGGGTCGCCATCTTGTCGGGGTGTTTCCTGGTGCTCCCGAATATGTTGTTACATCATTGATTGGTCCAGTCACGGTTGATTGAACTGGGGGCTCGGGGACACGCAGTGCTTGTACGAAACCAAATAATTGTGTTTTGTACAAAACAGGTGTCACCAGATTGTTATTCCTTCACAATATTCCGAGGCCATATTAGGCCATGCCTTCAGGACTGTCCTATTTTCTCACAGCCGTTGGTGAACATTGCGGAAAGTCACACGACCGTAACGAACCAGGAAATGAAATCACAATTGAACAGTTTATAGAGGGGTAAGTTCACTAGAAATACTGAACTATAAAAAGGAATTTAGAAGGTTTGACTCTGTATATTTTTGTTGTGAGGTTTACTCTGCAATGCATCAGGCATTTTCGTCCGTGTTTACAATGTGTTATTGTCGTAATGTATGTGAAAATACCACCCTTGACATCCATTTTCATAGTCATGACTACAAACTCAGAAACACGAACATGTAGACGTACATCTCTGTAGTGCGAGATCGGGAGTTGAAGCCTCGCTATGGACCAATTTTTTCTATAATTTTGGCAAAAATGGAGCCTGACGTCCGTCTAACAGTTAGAATTCCCAATCAGAGGGTTTACAGAAAAGACTCATCGCAGGGTCATTCCGAACATTTTCGTGTTATTGATAATTTTCCGAATTTACCATTGACAAATCGTCTAACGATTTAAAATTATTTTTTCTGATTGTTGCGACCGCGATTCCTCTTGCCGCAATAAAGCCGCAATAAACAAGAACATGTAGAGGAGTCAATGTACAATGTTGTACAGGAGTCAATGGAAGTGTTCACGCTGTTCGACTGCGACAACATCACCAGCTCCTATACAGCACATTATAAGCAAAAACAAATGGCAGGCATAATCAGAAAAAAAATGGACCGTGCGAATGAGCATTTAAGGTGCACTGTGCAATTGCGACTGAGACTTTTTTCACCGTGAATGGGCTGTACATGATTAAATATATACAAGTCTTTACATTGTACGATTGCGACATCAGTAACCCCTGCACAGCCCATCGGAAGCAAAAACAGGTCCACTTGCAAATCTCACACTCTGTACATGATCTTGAAAGGCTAGAAAGAGCAGGCTTGAAGCGGGCATTACTCCACATTGGATCGCATGTCGTATCCTTCACGGAATTAATCTGGGAAGGGATGACACAGAAATATGTCTGAAACTCAATATTGTAAACACCAGTGATAGGTGACGCTATCCAATCCTAAATGTAAAAGTACATTGACCTGCAGTGTCAGACATCGGGGACGCCCCCCCCCCCCTCGCTCTGGGCCAAAATTTCTTCGTTTTCATGTAGTTTTCGGGAAAACTTGATCAAGTAGTAGGTTGGCGACCCCTTATGGGTTTACGCCCGCTGGGAAATCCTGAATCCGCTACTGTCTCACGATACAAACTTCATTAAATTTGTCGGATAACAGATAAGTTGTCTTATCTTTCTTACAGAGCGACAAATACGAGATTCACCTGTGAACAAACTTTCCAGGCACCGTCTTGAGACTGAGACAGGTATCTGTGTCAGAGACAATGGCCAGCATAGAGGATGATATACCGGAAATTCTTAAATGCCCTGTCTGTTACTACGAGTTTGAAGAAACTGGTGACCATGTACCCAGGATTCTGCCATGTAGTCACACGTTGTGTGAGAAATGCATCCGACAACTAATTCAGTTCAACCGACTCGGTTGTCCAACCTGCAGAACGCGGCACGATGCCGGAAATTCCGAGAAGAGCTTCCCGCAAAATATATTCACATTAGAACTGATGAAAACGCGATCTGAAGTGAACAGAGAAAAATGTAAGGATGAATCCAGAAAATGTCCCGAACATGGAAACGAGAAGTCTCTCTTTTGCCGAAACCCTTCGTGTCAAAAAAGCATCTGCACTTTATGCTTTTCTAGTGACCACCAGGGACACGTGGTTGTGGCAATAGAGGAAGAAACACAAGAAGTTCTGGCAGTCTTGCTGGAGAACATCGAAGCCACAAATGAAGATCTTAACAAGAAGATCGTAAGAATCGCACTTGTTAGCGAAGAGGTCATGACGAGAACTGAGTTCAGTCTTGACCAGCTGAAGACTAAGAAAGAGGAAGTTGTGAGAGATTTTAATAAAATGATCAAAGAAGCTGACGACCACAAACGAGAACTGAACGAGATGTCGAACAATGAACTTGCAGTGATGGAAAAGAATGTAAATCTTTTGAACAGAATGAAGCGAGGTGTTGAGGAAGGAGAGGAGACAACTTATGAAGATGCTTTGGGGAAACTGGACGTTGTCAGAGAAATGTCAGAAACTGCAGACTGGAATCTACCTAAAGTGAAGAGGTATGCGTTCTCGGAATACAGACCCACTACGTGCCCAGAGAACCATGTCGGAGATCTCGTGACGAAACACATACTCGTATTTAAGGAACCGCTGGGTCAAGGTCAGTGAACTGTTTTTATAATGCTGTGACGTTTCACGAAAAAGAGTGAAATTTCTTGTGACAACATTTTCGCAACAAATACATTGTGCATCAATCACATTCAGTATTGAAGAATTAAATGACCAGATCGACCTTTAAGTAACAATTAAAAAGGTGTAAAAGTTCGTGTTAATAATGCATTTCGATTTGATATTAAAATAATAAAGTCAGTATTTGTTCTACAGCACTGGGGGTGGGATGGGATCTGAGTAGGAGATATCAAAATGACCACTCTTATTACCCATCTTCTCTTTCATGACCCGGGGAAATATTACTTTCGGTTAAATTACTTATCTTTGTTTTTGTAATTGACACAGTGCATCAGAACATTGACACGGGTTTGTCGCAGTTGTGCGAATGTCGGATGACTGTGCTGAGCGATGGGTCAGTGATCGCCTCGGGAGCGGAGAACAAGCAGTACAGTCTGAAGCGGTTCAGTCTGGAGACGGGACGAGAACTGGACTCCACATGCGTAACCGAGCCTCCGTGCGGGATGACGGAGGTACGATTAGGAGGTAGAACCACCTTGGCCGTGAGATATGCGTGAGTACCTTTAAGTAGTCCATGCTTAAGCGGCTGAGATGGTATCTGCTCAATGTACAACACATTGCTTTATTCTAAGCAAGAAGGTCCTTCTGCGTGAACACAAGGGGCATACCGCCCGCACCACACAAACGTTCTGGGCCTGTGCTGTTGGGGGCAGGCGGTACTCCTGTCTTTGTGTGGGGTACCCCCCCCCCGGAAGAGACCAGAGACAAGGGGTACGCCTGGAAAGGACCTAGGACCCCATCCCCCTATGGAAAGACAGACAGCTGGGACCTTCCCACATCTTTCGGGACGTGGGCGGAAACTATATGTTGTGTTGTACGCGAACACCGGTACAGTAGTCTCGGCTACTACGGGTGAGAAACATGAAGCTTTGCGTTTTCAATCCATTCTTAATGTTTTCTTTCAGCCAACGGTACATAATCGAGTTTCGCGACACGGATAACCTGGCTGAAATCGTCCTCACTCACTCAGTAGCACCACATCAGCCTGGAGCCCTGTGTACAATGTCGTCGTCTGTGCTTGTGTACGAGGATCAGTCGGAGTGTCCACCAGAAATCCACTGGCTCGACTGTCAGGGGACGATACCTAAACCTCTGGACGTCACAGTTCGTCCAAATGTTAGCCACATCGAGGATATGTGCTGCATAGAGTACGAACACGACTACGTTCTTGTTGTGCTTCCTTTTTATGAAACCGAACACATCCAAGCGTACAGTTGTACCACCGGGGAACTTAAATGGAAAGCGGAGAAAAAAGTGTCTCCTGCGCATGAAGCGTTTCGGTCGCGTGGTGTAGCAGGTAACGATAGTGATCGTCTCTTTATAGGTGATTACACTACTGACTCTATACATATATTCTCTGTATCAGACGGTCAGCACCTAAGACGTCTAACTCGTATGAGCGATCACGGTTACGGAGATGTGTGGCAGTTACACTGGTGTAACGATCCACCGTCTCTTATTGTGGGTCATATTAAGAACGGCAGATTGTGTATAAGTAATATGCAATAATGATATCACAGATAACTTTCTTTGAGGTGAAAAAGTATCAAAATAAGTTTTAAATCCCATGCAAACTTTACACGTGACACAAATTGTTTTATCAAAACACATCCTTATGTTTCCCTCAAAATACGAGAATTAAAATTGTAAGTTAGAAAAAGTACTGAATTTCTTTTGACTGAACAGCCTCATGTCTGTAGATAAAAATGTCCGAAAAGAGCAGGATGTGATATCGGTTATGGTTAATGATATATATCGCATTTAGCAAAATTGTCCAATGGTTTGACCACGGTAAAGACAGCATTAACATATTCATCAACACAATGTGTTAGCGCACGGTATTTGAAATCAGAAAATACGGTCAAGCAGTAACAAGACCCCAGTATTTACCTTTAGTAGTTACAGGAATTGTTATTAGGTGATGGGGCAATTTACGAATAAATGTATTTTACACTAAAATGTTCCTTTTTCACTTCTTGCACCGAACATTCAGACAGGAAAGAATACTAAGACAGGACCACTAAAGATAATTGCACTGTCACTGTCACCTCGTGTATTTTGGGTGCGTTATATAGTACAATACGGTTGAACTACTGTTGAGAGTCGTTCGAGATTTACCGCTATGACTTTCCATCAAAATCATTGAATTAAATAAAGAATTTATTAGCTCTCGAATGAAAATTCGAGAATTAAGTGATCCTCGTGACGAAATGGTGCTATAGTTTGTACACATATTTAGCATCATAATCTGGCATGACGTCATTCAAGAGCTTGGAAACTGTTGCCATGCAGGGTCCTTGATTACAATGCATGGTCCTTTTAGTTAGAAATATCAAATAACAATTAATCTTTGTGGAAAGGGACAGATCTACTCGTGTAAATATTGGCTTTTTGTCCATTGCATCTGTTTGTCCGACATTGTCTTACCTGATAATCAACCACATTAATCGTTGTTTACGAAACATGTCACATGTAAATTGTCTGCAAATGTGATTCAATAGGAATATTAGTGTTGAAACTTCACCTCAACACAAACCTAATATTCGTGTTTTTCCTATTCTGGTTTTTGATCTTGTTGAATTAGACAAATCAGACTAATTCATCCAATTGCACATGGATACTGGAATTGACTTATAATTGATAGGAGAAGTGTTTCTTTGCACTATCCATGGAGAAGTTCACTATTCATGGATGTAATGTAGCGTTATGCATGGATAGTGCAAAATGAATGAGCACTCTACATGGATAATGAAAAATGTGGGAACAAATTACTATTCACAGATAGTAAATTCCACTATCCATGAAGTATATATCCAATTCAACCAATTAGATGAATTCACCTAATTTCAAAACTAAAAGTAGGAAAAACTCAATTACGTATCTAATTAAACATGCATACCAAGTATTTATCTTTTTCTTCCATTTTCAAGCATCCTTAATTTTCATGAATTTTTTTTTTTTGAAGAATTTGCCATGGAAACAGCGGTGAGCTTGTAGTTGCGCCATCTGGTAAATACTTAATAAGCTAATGATTACTCAGAGGGCAAAGAAATTAATCCAATTTACAGATCAGACAAATTATTAAACCGGGAAACTCGATCTTGTTCAACATAATAACGAATGTATTTAATATATTTTGGAAAGAGTAAACAGCTCGTCTGAACCTCAGTCTCAATTTTTACCTCGGGAAAGTTCTCGCTAGTTCTCGCTGGGGGTACCCTATTATCCTGTCCCTGGTCAGAGGGTAACCCCCCCGCCACCACCTACCCAGACAGGACCAGGAAATAGTCGGTACACCGCTGGCGGTACGGCTCTTGCGGTAACGCAAAAGGACTATCTTGTACACAACTGCATGTTCTGTTTTGATAAAGAATAATTCAAGCTTCAGAACTATGAACTTTTAACCAAGTAAACCATAACAGCGCAATTGCTGTCACCAGATTACTTGATTGACAGTGGTCAGCATGTCATCGAGTTGTTTTGATCTTCAAAAGATATTATCAAAGAAATGGACCCATATTGAGACATCTATCTATTTCAGATCAAATTCTTTCAACTCGAATGGCTTTATCTTTCGACTGACAGACTCAGTACATTGTGTACTTGTCAATATTGAGTGTGATAAATTGTGAAGTTTGTACCATCACGTACAGTTAGGAGAAAGTGGACGAATTAAGAGTATCCCGTATTTTGAGATCAATTACTTTGGAACAATCAGATAATATTGAGAATTACAATAGAATAAAGTGGATAAACTGGCATTGTGCATCATAATCATAAAGTTTCATTTATTTAAATCATGGCTAAATCACATCCGATCATATCAAAGGGTTTGGATGAACTTCTTTTTTGTCAGGTGTGTTTCGAGGATTACCAGGAAATAGGTGAACACGTTCCAAGGATCCTGCCATGTCACCATACTCTGTGGCAGCTGTATTGGGAGATTGATCCACGGGAACAGAATACAATGCCCAGAGTGTAGAGCAGAACATGAGGCAAAGAAAGAAGAGAGAAACTTTCCACAAAATAAGTACATCCTCATCCTATTGAAGAAACAGTCCTCTGTATTGAAAGAAGACACATCATCTATTAAGAAATGTACAAAACATAATAAAGATGAGATGTTTTTCTGCAGAGAAAAGGGTTGTCAGAAAGCCATCTGCCCTTCATGTCTCTCTGGAAATCATTTGGGCCTCAAGGTGATTGAGATACAAAAAGCAAAGCAGGAAGTTCTTGAAATTACACTGAAGAAGGCAGAGCATGTCTCCCAAATTTTGGGTCAGAAGATTAAAAAAGTTAATAAAGCCCAGAGAGATACCATGAAGAAGGCACAAACTAATGTTGATAAACTGAAGAAGAAGAAAGAAAAAGTCTTGGAAAAGTTTGACCAGATGATCAAAGGAGCTGAAGATCAAATGGAGGAAATGAATACAGCAATAAATGGAGAAATTAATGCCATGACAGAAAATTTAGACCTTTTAAGCAATGTTAAGCAAAGCATTGGAACAGAAAATGAGAGCTCATTCGAAGCTATCCTGGAGCAGTTGGACACTGCTTCCGAAATAGAAGGGAAAGTTAGGAATATCTTCTCTGGGAATAAAACGTACAGTTACTATGAGTACGCTGAAGGTGAAAACCTTTATCTTGGAGAAATCATCAAGAAAGAGATCGCAGTTGATTTGAGCACACACTTTCAAGGTATAAAGTCAACTGGTCGATATTTGATATCTACAGGTATTTTTAAATTGTAATTAAAGTTTGACAATATTTTATCTCACAAAAGTCAAATAAATCTACGAGCGAGATTTTACGTAGTTTTTCTTGATTTGTTTTACACTGAAACAAGAAAATCCAGTAGCTAAATGTTGCCCCGGTGGGAGTTGAACCCAGGGCTTCTGACATTAATGCTCTGAATGCTACTGTCTGAGCCAATTCCCTATTTGTTGGAAGTCTCAGAATAGGAAATTAGTTCAGATAGTAACATGTATGGCATTAAACTCAGAGGCTCTGGGCTCAACTTCCACTGTTGGTAACATTTTGTTACTGTATTTTTTTGTTGCCCCGTCATTCTGTAAAATCTACGAAATGTATCTCCATTTAGGAAAACTAAATTAAAATCTTCATTTCAGGCGACCTAGACATAAATACTGGGCTTAAGATTGTCCATCACATGTCCGTACTGACAGATGACTCCATAGTTAACGGTGGTGAGCAAAGGGAGGGTGACGGGTCCAAACTGAAGCGTTACAACATACACACGGGCAGGGAGCTCACCTCTGTTCAGTTACAGGCCTCAGTGGACGGAATGGCCGAAGTCAAATTAAGAGATGATTCCACTTTAGCTTTGACTTACAGGTCAGTTTTGTTCATGACACATTTGAGATTTGATTGCTTTGATTCTGAAAATAACAATCACTACAGGGATGTTACATTTTTTATACGAAAGATCAAAGAAACTTTGGTTGTTCATTAAAATATGAGAACTGCAAAATAGGGTTGTCAATATTTTTCAGAGGCAGAGACGAAATTGAGTTTCGAAGCACAGATGATCTCGAAAAAGTTCTCTACACCCATTCCGCGACATCACACAATCCTGGTCGACTTTGCAAACCGTCGCCATCTGTTATGTTGTACGAAAACACATCTGCTGAACCGCGCGAATTTCATATTCTGGATTGCAGTGGAGATGAACCAACACCAATGGGAGACGTAATCAACACAAATATAACGTCTGACATTGAGGACATCTGCTGCACTGAACATGATGGTGAAAAGCTGCTGATTGTTGCTGACAAAGATGAAATGATCCACGTCCAAAACATTGTCACAGGGGAACTAAAATGGACTTTGAAAGAAAGGCAGCTGCATCCACAGAACAGGTTCAAACTACTCGGGGTAGCAGCGGATGGCGTGGTCATCTGTTTGTCAGTGATCAGTTAAATATGTGTGTACAGATGTTCTCTGTGTCAGATGGCCAGCATCTGGGGCATTTTCGTCTGGATGGGAAGCAGAGTATTGGGCTTATACAATGGCGTGTTGAAACATCTTCTCTCATTGTGGCTTACGAGAAAAACAACGAATACAGAATACGTTGCTTGTCAGTAAATCTGTAAGGACCAGAATTCAAAGTCAAAGAGGAAACTGGATCAAAAAGTTTGTAAATTGAAATTGTGAAATAGAATGACCAAAGTATCCTTACTTTGATGATTAGTACCACAACAGTTTGTATATCACTAGACTTAATCGTTTGGTCAAGCATTCTTACAGACACTTTAAAATTTAAATTTGCAATGTGTATGACAACAGAAACCGTTTGTCTGTGGTCAAAATGTATTTTTGATAATGTACAGTCATGCAGTGTATTCAAATAGAGTTCTTAACAAATTGGAAAACATACAGAGAACAGCACAGCGCAAATGGTTATGTTAAATGTCTCTTTTTTCAATAAAGTACTTCAAACAGATGTACCATTCTTTCAGTTTACTGTTATCTAATTGGCGTCAGTAGTCGTAAAATAATTGGAAGATCAATTAATTCAATGAAAAAAATTTAAGAGAAAAATAAATTGTTGCAAGCCTAATGGGTATTGAAATCAAACATTCGAGTTTTTCCTAAATAGCACAAATCTGACATTTCTGGCATTTTTGTACAAAACTGACAACAGGGTTTTAAAATTTCAGCAAAAAATAAAGTTGTCTCCAGTAGGACTCGAACTCACAACACCAACCATCTGTGGATTAGAATTCCAATACCTTGCCCACTCAGCCACAGAGACCTGTGTTGAACAGAATGGATCATTTCAAGATTCAACAGAGCATGACTTTATAAGGATCTGAAAATCTGAGCATAACACAGGTCTCTGTGGCTGAGTGAGCAAGGCATGGGGATTCTAACCCATAGATGGTTGGTGTTGTGAGTTCGACTCCTACTGGAGGCAACTTTATTTTTTGCTGATTTGGAAACCCCTCGATGTCAATTTTGTAGAAAAATACCAGAAATGTCAAATTTGTGTTATTTAGGAAAAATCGATTGACTTGCAGTGTATACACTTTCTGTACCAGTGCAAATTCAATATACATAGATTAACAACGACGAATAGTTATCTACCATTCCTCAATAAGGTGCAATTTAAACACCATCGGTAATAAAATATGCAATTCTAAAATTGGCAAATGCGTTTTTCACAGATAATGAGCATCACCCCTAATGAATTACTGTATGTTGTAGTTCAATCAAGGTGAAAAGAATTTAGAATATTTCATGTCTGTGTCTGGAGGTAAGTTCCAATTGTGACTTCTTGATGAGATGGAGGTGGTTCAACAGCCTCCAGATCCTTGGAGACTCTGAAATCCGGATAGGGAGATGCGTCAAGTTCACCTCTGTTATGTTTCCTTAATTCGGATCCTTTCTAACATTTTCAAAACTGGTTTGAGTGCGAGACATGTATATCATATTTCCACTCATGTTAGTTACTGTTGTGTTTGCAGAAATCATTACTGGCTCGTTACAGTCAGCTTAGTGGTTGAGTCGGGGTATTCTTACCATCTCGGGATAAGCATGCAGGCAGTTTTATGATCAGTAGGCCTAATGTAGGCTCCAGTCATTAGTTGAGATTTGTTTACACAGAATGCTGCCATGATGTCATTGGACTATGTTTATGACGTCATTTTTGGAAGTATTTCCAGGATGTTGAGTCCAAAGTGATCAACAAAGAAATCCATTGACGGATCCGGGGTGGAGGGTCCACCGACAGATGTAAAGTAAATTTTGACCTATTTCAGTCTCAGTGAGTGATGGCATCGTATCATTCTAATTTTATATCAGTACATCTGCTAAGCCGCTTGGAGTTTCTGCAAAAAATAGACCAGTGGTCAACCAATAATTACACTGGTGATATGGATTAAACAGAAAAAGAGACATCATCTTCACTCAAGCAACTATTAATTGTTTAAATTTTTCAGTTTAAATTCTAAGTCTAACCAGTTAAAGAATTTCTTTTCCGAATGTGTCATCCGGATGGCTTCTGCTTGAAAAGTGACTTTGCTCGGCTGCGAGGTTTAGCAGGTGTTTGAGGAACCCTATGCGCTTGTGTCATATTGGAGAACAGGACTGGGAAGTGGGGTCGGGGCCGGCATCAATTCCACGATACCTTGGAACAGGGTCCCCAATCGAAACAAGGCCCAGGCCCCTCTCCGTGAACAGTAGGACAGACATGACTGGAAACCTGAAAACATTACCTTCCTGCAACTTTCGGATGCGGACTATATTTACACACCTGTTGAGCCCGGTAGCCGTGGCTGTCCCGATGGGTCTTGCAGCAGGCGACATAACACGAGAAACCGAACAATACCGTGATGCACATCCCCACACCAAGCACTGTCGCGTACTTGCTGAAACGTGACAAAATGTGTTAAAATGGGACTGGACTGCTGAGGTCATCCTTAAGGATACGCATTGAATATACAATAAATGTGTAACAAGAAAGTCCTCCTGCGTGAACGCAAGAGGCATACCGACCGCGGCGTAACAAACCTATCCCGGGGGACTTATGT
>JBCAUG010006637.1:0-11323 GCA_038406175.1 Haplosyllis leylae | reverse complement strand
AGTAACAATAATTTTCGTGACTTCAAAGGCAATGTTTCATTGTTTAAATCAGCACAGGTCCCATGGACCTATTTTTTGCTCTTCCCTGTGCAAAGATCTGTCAAATAATCTGAAAGAAACGCCTATCGTGAAAAACTCAACTGCTCTACTGACTGTGCTAAGCTGACATCCCGCAATGGTTGCATCATCTGCCAATTTTTGTTTGAAAACAAGTTTTCACGGTAAGGAAATCTGACGCATTTCTGTCAGATTATCTGATCTAAAATTACACAGAACAAAATAAATAAATTTCGTCAAAAAATGCCCCCAGTGGACACTGAACCCACAACATCCGGATCATCACTCTAATGCTCTACCAACTGAGCTAGGAATTTCATTTCTGGAATCAATAGAGCATGACTTAATAGAATTTTTCTACAATTCATTATTTTCTGCCAAATCCTGCCAGCATTGATGGAGAAGAGCAAAAATAAAAAAATGCCCCCTGTGGGGATTAAGCTCACAACCTCTAGATCATCACTCTAATGCTCTACCATCTGAGCCAAGGCACTATTTGGTTGTCTGTGTGGATCATTATAACCTTTATAAAGTCACTCTATTGATTCCAGAAATAATCAAAGTCCAAAATGTAAAGTGGTGCATGAAACTAAGGTCACTTCAGAAATCTGCGAACTGTTAACCCCTTCGGATTTAGTTCTGACGACCTATCATCTAAAAGTAACGTATCTGCACGTCATGCTAACAAAAACACTCAACGCCCGAATATGTTACTCTATGTGAAGCTTTATTTTAATTCAGCCAAATTCCAAGATGTTACACCAGGTTTTAAACTCTGCAGAGATTATGTTTAACTTCCTTTTAGATTTTTCTCAGATGGCTATTTTTTTTTAAAAAAAAACTTTGATGCTAAAAAATACGTAAAAAATGTATATGTACAGTTTGGGGCCCCCTTTTAATTTTACATATATTACACATAATGTATAAAAGATGCCTTCATAAACTATAATATCAAACATTAATACATAACAAGCATGCGTACATACAATTAACAAACGGGAATGCAGCATTTAGGCGCGTATCACACTAAAACTTGTGGTATACAGGCTGATATTACATGCAGTTTGAATATCATTCAGTTTTATAAACCTGATTCTGATTGGATGAAAGACGTCGGCGTTTTTATTTCATGTATTGGATAAAGGTTAACGTAGTAACAACAATGTCGGTGCAAACTTGAGGCTCGTTTACACGTACCAGCCCTGTTGTTTACACATAACGTTTACAAGATCAAATGTGCCGCTCACAAAAACAGTGATGTTTACGATATGTGCAAAACGAACTCTTAAAGAGAAATATTTCTTCATGAGTATTCTTAAAACTTCTGTTTTTTTGTTCTTCGGTGGAGATGATAAGTGATGTTAACTTCTAATAGCACCATTCTTCTTCAATTAACATTAAACAACTTTTTTAAACATTTATCTTTAACAGTACAATATTAATCATTATTATCAAGCACAAAACGAGTGATGAGTTGCATTGAAATCCAAGATCTGAAGAGGTGTGTTCAACGGGTGCTGTTGTGAAGAATGAGACATCCAACGTGTATGCATAGTAATCATTATTTAAAAAAAAAAGATTCAGGCAAAATTAGGCACAAACATGCAGGGTTAGTCTAACGTTTAGTGTCAGTCTAAAAGGGATTTGTTCCGTTTCTTTAACTAAACTATACAGAAGTCTTGGTTGTTTATTTTCAGGCACAAGGCTGGTCACATTCAGTCATCGTTTGTTTGAGTTTGTTAAGATTCTGACTGGTGTGTGTGTGCTGGATATTGGCAGGGCTTGTGGCTAACTCGAACTGGTGGAAGTAGAGGATGTCTGAGCAGGCGTGCTGGAATGCACGGAAGGACTGGAGTTAGAGCTGGAGCTAGTGACTAATGTATGACCACAATTCTCCATCATGAGCTGGATGGCGGGAGCGTCTAGGCCATCCTCGTCTGGCCGAGGAGGTGAAGGGGGCGGAGAGGGAGTGCCGCCATAGTGTTTTGTGCTGGCAGCGAAATCCAAGTCCAGTTTGACGACGTTGGGTGATGTTACACCTGTGACGCAAGACTCGGCATCAAATTCCGAAAACAGCTCCTTCTCGTCATCCTTCTTCCTCTGCAATAAATCAAGAGACTCAGCTTAGAACTAAGAATAAATTTACTAAGAGCTAGTTATAATTTTACGTCAAGGTTCTACATTATAACATGTGGGATACAGATTCTGACGACAAAAAGCTGCGTTGTAAGGAGCCAGGCATTAAAGACCATATTTGCAAAGCAATTTATTTGTATTTCTACTTGTGTTTACGATCACATACCCATTTCATTCCAAAGTCACTTGCCCATCGAGAATATTTGTTAAGCAATATAAGGTGGCCTTACGAAAGAAGTCCCGCTTTAGGGTAGCGTTTACACTTAGCGATAGCCACCATTTCGTATGAGGTTTAATTTCTGAAGAATCCGTCTGGAAGCGACGTCGCTTTATTATTCACTTTCCCATAGTAAAAATAAGCCTTAAATAAGAGACGCAAAATCACCTCGAAGCGCTTGTAGACCACAATGAAGAGTGCGATGGCGGCAACGGTGATGACAGCGAACCACGTGCTCAGCGCCACTGTGAACGTCTGCAAGTTTTCGCCCATGTGTCCGAGCAACTAAAGGCAACAATATAAAACAGTCAACAAACAGTTCTTCAAACGTCTTATTCCACCTCAGTGTGTTAGATGTCAAAAGGTTGGTACTTTAAATTAGTCCATAACATGATATTGTTCCTATTTTCATTGACACATTTGTTACAATTAAGTATTGTTTAATCGTCCCCGTTACACCCCGACCGCCGTGGTATCTATTGTCTTTTTCCGTGGATTATTGGCCGTTAACAGCCAGGTGGAGAACTTATTGTTCTCCTTATAAGGGAATGACAAGTGCATGACACCTGCCAAAAAAATTTGTTACTTTTTACCTTGTTTTGAAGATTGAAAACTGCTAAAATCCATATTTTCGTAGCTTCAAACACATGTATCTCCTAAATTACTGAATCCATAAGATAATCCTTTTGGATACTTTTAGATATATATCCAGAGAAGAGACACATGAAATCCCAGACCAATATCTCCATTATCTCTGTCATGTTGGCAGTTTGACTGCAAACTTGAAATGAGCTCATTTGGTGCCAACCACAACAAAGAAGGCAAGGAGCTCTATTCAGATCTTGAACAGTGTTCACAAAACAATAGATTCCTCAATTTTATTGTCATTTTTGGTCAAAAAGTCACTAAATGGTCGGGGTGTAAAATAGTTAACACTGTCAGACCCAGTGTTCCATGACTATTAACCCCCTCGCTCGCTATGCTCGCTCTGGGGGTTAACTATCATGGAACACTGGGTCTTCCATGTGTTAACTATTACTTAACTGGGCTACTAATGCTACAATAAGGTATGGCTATATAAATTTCGCAACTGAACTCATGACTACGGCGTCAATCTTTAGAGGAATTACTTCAAGAAAGGTGAAGAAGTCGAAGTGTGAAGAGTCGAAGAGTCGAAGTATCGCTAGTGTGAACAGATACTGAAGATTATTTACCTTCTCAGTCTTTACCTCCTCTTCCACAGTACCACTCTTCTTAAATGCAGAGGCGAGACCTGTAAAAAGCATAACAACACCGTTCAACTTTGTGGGTACATGTAGGCACTTATTTATTTTTGCAACACTAAATGTTTTTGTGATTTGAAATATTATGTCAATATATGTGTGCTTATCTGCTGAGAATATATAGTCTGAAAGCGTATGGTTTGTTCACGCATATTGTAGCTGTGTGCACGTAGTAAGTGTGTGGTGTATTGATGGAGAGTAAGGGTCGTTCACACTGAGTATCAGCAGCAACAGCGTGCGTGTGTGAGTCGGGCGTTACTTACTGAACACATTGGAGCCGGTGAAACCCGGCGCGCCGATAGGTCCTCGCACTCCCGGGGGACCTGTCGCGCCGGTAGCTCCGACTGGACCTTCCGGTCCCGTCTCTCCGGTACCGCCGCTAGATCCTGCACGACAACACGACGTGTTAAAATCCAGAAGGTCTGGACACTCATTACAGGGTACGGTTAAAGGCCTGTGACGGTCAGAATAGGTTGCATGCCCATTTTGCCCGTCAACGTAACGTTTTTACGGTGATGGTGACGGTGTCCTTCGGTGTGAACAGGCTTTTAATCCAGAAGGTCTGTGGACACTCATCACACGGTACGATTAAGATCGAAATTTCGCGATCGCGGTGGTAATCGTGTCGGGACAGCTTTCCACAGAGTGACCATTAGTTATGTCAACCACATTCGCATTCTTACCGTGTGAACGAGTCTTGGTAAACTATCAGGTGAAGAATACGAACTTCTACAAATCGATTTCACTTTTACTCTCATAACTAATTTGGTTTGTTCTCATTCGGCTAAAAGAATTGCTTTTTTGGTACCTCTGCGTCCCGTGGCTCCAGTGCCTCCAGGAGGTCCGGGGAATCCTGGTATTCCTGGCTCTCCGTTCTGTCCCCTTTGACCACGTGCTCCCTGCGGACCCGGTGGACCTGTTCACAGTAATTGATTCAATAAGTTTTCTTCGACTTCAGATCTTTAGTTTTATACGACTTATGATTATTGTTACATGATAACAGTGCAAACGATTTGACAACATTTGGCTGACTTGGCACTTCTTATGCATAATACAAAATTAAACATATCCCTGAACATTGCAATATAATTTGTCAGACAAATTTATATCACAAAACTTGTGTGCAATAAACGTTAAATTTGTGAAGGGAAAAATGAATATTAATTGCTACTTAACAGACACAATTCCATTTATGAATGTGTTTTAACGTGTGCAGTGCTCTCTTTAAGAATCAAAAGATGAAGATTGAACTTGACAGTTTTTCAGCTTACCTGGAGATCCTGTGTTTCCTTGTGCGCCTGAATTTCCACGAGGTCCATCTGGACCTTGACGTCCTCTGTTGCCTGGTGGCCCGATCCGTCCTGGTGAACCATCTAAACCTTTCTCTCCTGGTTCTCCACGCTGTCCTGACGGACCTCTGGGACCAGCTCGTCCTGCTGGACCCTGTTCTCCCGGTGGGCCAGATTCACCCGGCTCTCCAGGAGGACCTTGCCCTCCGCGTCTGCCGTCTAGTCCAGGCGGTCCGACCACCCCACTGAAACCGTTCACTCCTGATGGTCCTGGTCGACCTGCTTCTCCACGACGTCCCTGGGGTCCTGCTCTTCCTGGTTGTCCAGGTTCCCCTCTTTCTCCGGGTTCTCCTGGTGGTCCAGGTCGTCCACGGTTACCATTGAATCCTGTACGTCCTGGGGCACCACTCAGACCTGGTTCTCCTCGAGGTCCTGTGGGACCTCTTAGGCCACCCAGGCCTTGTGGTCCTGGTGGTCCAATTACTCCAGATTGACCCATTGGTCCTCTTTCCCCATCTGGTCCACGTGGACCTGGTGATCCTGGTGGCCCAATGCCTCCCGGTTCTCCATCATCTCCCTGTGGTCCCGGAGGCCCTCTCTCTCCCTGTCGACCTCTGAATCCTTGCTCACCAACAGCTCCGGATAAGCCTTGTTCTCCTCGTTCTCCACTTGGACCTCTTGGTCCTCTCGGTCCAGTTGGTCCCACAGCACCTGATGGACCCATCGGACCATCTTCACCTCGCTCTCCTCTTGGTCCAGGAGAACCTCTAGGTCCTGGTGGTCCAATTTCTCCAGGAGCTCCAGACTCACCTCGTTCTCCTCTTGGACCAAGTGGTCCCTGGAACCCTGGACCACCGGGAGCACCCTCATCACCAGGTGGGCCTCCCTCACCCCGTGGTCCTCTGGGTCCTTGGAATCCTGGTGGACCAATAGGTCCTATTACACCAGTTAGCCCACTGGGGCCTGGTGGTCCAAAGTTTCCTGGGAAGCCAGGCAATCCCGGAGGCCCATCTTCACCCTGTTCTCCAGGTTGTCCAGCTGGACCTCTTTCTCCTCTGTTTCCAGGGAACCCAGGCAATCCAATGGCTCCAGATTGCCCTTGAGGTCCTGCAGGTCCTCTCGGTCCTCTTGGTCCTTGTGGGCCTGGGTTTCCAATAGCTCCTGAGGGTCCTCCAAGCCCTTGTTCTCCTGGAGGTCCTGGGAAACCACGAGATCCTTGTGGACCAGGTGGACCTTGTTCTCCAGGTGATCCTGGCTCTCCTCTTTCACCAGGACTTCCAGCTTGACCTCTGAATCCTTGTCTTCCAGATGGACCTTCCTCTCCTGGGTCTCCAGGTTCACCACTGGGTCCTCTTGGTCCTCGTAGTCCACCAGGTCCCAAAGCACCAGATGGTCCTTGTTCTCCTTGAGGTCCACGTTCACCCTGGAAATATCCACTTACTTTTCAAACAGAAGAAAGGGTCACGGAACACGCAGATAAAAATATTGTTTGACGAGTAATTGCGGAATGGCTCACGTTAAACAATCCTTTAAGAGATAAGCTGTATCACTGTTGAATAAAATGCATGGACTTACCTGAGGTCCTGGGCGGCCTTGGTCTCCGAGACGACCTTCTGGGCCCTGTTCTCCCTGGGGACCCCTCTCTCCTTGCGGTCCTCGCGGTCCTCTGGGTCCAACTGCGCCCGACAGTCCTGGTATTCCGCGCTCTCCTTGCTCGCCTGGTTCACCCCTTAGTCCAGCTGGTCCAACGGCTCCCGAACGACCAGGCAGCCCGATCTGTCCCTGCTCTCCGGGTTCCCCAGGTGGTCCTTGGAATCCGGGGAAGCCTTAAAATGTGTACTTATATTTTGTACTAGATGCTTTTGGAATACAAATTTACGGAAATGAGTTAAATGTCTGTTTCAGTTCAAGTTTGTCAACGTCCTTGGCTTGCAACAGGACTTCTTGCAATATTTATTACAAAAGATTCATTGCAGCTTATTATATAATATAATTATAATTATATAATATTTGTAATAATAATAATATAATAATTATATAATAATATATTAATTATAATATATAATATAATTACGAAAGGACCACACGACTTCAATTTGTCTCTTAATAAATGTTTAGTTTCGTACAGAGAATACACGGAACGATTCTGACCTGGCCTTCCTATTGGTCCTGGTTCACCGTCTTCTCCTCTCTCTCCCTGTTCACCTCGTGGTCCTCTTGGCCCCACTCGTCCAGGTGCTCCAGACTGTCCCAACGCGCCTGATTGTCCTGGAGGACCAGGCTGTCCTCTCGGTCCCCGTTCACCCTGAGGTCCAGGTCGTCCGTCCTCCCCAGCTGGACCGGGCTCTCCCTGAAACAAACGTAACATGGAATGAACAGAAGATTGATGATTCATTCTCTTTCTGTCCAGTGCAGTAGCACCTTTTTTAAACCCATCACAATACGTATGCGTAAGATTCTGATGGTAAAGGAAAATGGCTGCCGAAAAGAATGGCCAATTTCACATTATCATTGGAATGTGTCAACAATATTATGAAAACGAAGATTCCTCTACCAAAACGATTTCCACTACAGAGTGCCCTTTAAAGTAATATCTGACGGATTCTGGCATTGTTATGGGATTTTGAAGAAAGTGATATTGTCATTTAAAATGATGTTGGCATTCAAAATGAAAAATGAATGACAACATCTGAACAAAAACTAAAGAAAAGCACGGTGTCCGCGTAAAATAAACAAAGCAGTGAAAACCTGATTCCCAGCAATTTAAATCTACGAGAAAGTGCGAGTCCTACCTGTTCACCCCGTTCCCCTCGGTCTCCTTGAGGTCCTGGACTTCCGTCGGGTCCTGTTGGTCCTTGTTCTCCCTGTTCACCTCTCTCTCCTCCCGGTCCAGACGGTCCTCTGGGTCCCTGGCGTCCTCTGGGTCCTTGCTCGCCAGGTGGACCCTGGTCTCCAGGAGCTCCACCAATTCCTCGCGGTCCCGGCCGTCCCTACAATGATTTTAAAACGTCATATTCTTGCGCATACATGCGTGTGTGTTCAGTTGTGTTTGATGGGAGAGGACATTGTAATTATAAATGTACGGGCGAAATACGATCTCTTTCCTGCGGCAGAAACTGCCAGAAACCGAAACGAAGTTGAGATAAATGCCGGAATCACAATTATAGAAATTGTGTGGAAATTCTGGAATTTCTTGAACTGCACTTTTCAAAAATTGCAATCACAAACGCCACGCGGTCGAAATCAGGTCGCATTTAGACGGTGCGACTGTGATTGCGATAAAAACAAGTGAAAATCACACTAAGAAGGATTGTAGTGTCGCAATCGCAGATGCTTTTTGTAAAAAAGATCTTACGGCTTGTTCACACTTTCCGATTTCGACTTCCATTCTTATCCTAATATATTTTTAATGGAAGGGAGCAGCATCGGCAACAGGAATAGGTTTAAAACTGGAATTAGGTGAGTAAGCGAGCCACACAACCGCAATAAGCCCACTGGGAGACGTACCTGTGTGCCTGGTGGTCCCAAGGCTCCGCTCTGTCCTTGCGGTCCTTGTTCTCCTCGCTCTCCAGGTGGTCCTGGGAACCCAGGTGATCCTTGAGGTCCAGGTTCACCCTGGTCTCCAGGCTCGCCTGGTTGGCCTCGAGGTCCTAACATAGTAAATATATGCAACAATATTAGCATGAGAACATGTTTCTGTTTGGTCAACCACTTTGCAAACCTCTGTTTTGTCCATTTCTACCTTATTACACTTAATAAACAAAACCGATGTTCGAAAATAGTATCCTATTTTCTGGCCACTAATTATCATGTCGGCCCTATTGGACACAGTGACGAAAAATGGCCTGTTTACACGTAATGTCACCGTACTCATTCTTGACCTGTTCTTTCTGTCAAACTTGCCGTCACCATTGATATCATAAAATTAAACGGACACCCTCGCGTAAAAGTTTGACGTTACTTGTAAACAAATCATTTGGAATTGATATTTCGATAACTACTACCATATTAGAAGCCCAAGGCGATATTACCTGACTGTCCAGGACGTCCAATTGCTCCGGATGAGCCAGGTAGTCCAGGTTCTCCCCTCTCACCCTGGTCTCCGGGTCTTCCGGTCGGTCCGGGTCGTCCTATAGCTCCACTGCTGCCAGGAAGTCCTCGCTCTCCCGGAGGTCCTCTTGGGCCCTGAAATACAGCAACACCATTGCAATATTTTACAGATGAGTTGCTTCCTTACTAGACCAGTAATCTGTTTCTGGTTGTCCAGTTTTCCGTGAAAAATGTTTACGTCCAAGATAAGTCAAACAATTTTCATTTCAGTGGGAAGGTTTTGTCTCAGCACAGTGCTTTTCATAAGCTTTGTAATTTCCCTTGAGTTTCAGTGTATGGTGTTGTACCTGGAAGCCTTGTAGACCCTGATCTCCAGGAGGTCCTTGTTCTCCAGCTGGTCCTCTTTCTCCTCTTTGTCCTCGAGGACCTCTTGGTCCCGGACCACCCTGTGGTCCTTGCAGACCCTGCTCTCCAGGAGGTCCACTGGGTCCAGGAGATCCGCCTCTTCCTCTTGGTCCAGGTGTTCCAGGTTCACCTTCCTCACCTGCAAAACAACAATCAATGTTAACCTGACATCAAGTTTACTTCGAACTTTTAACAGGTGATGTAACCCGGGTCAGGGAATCTCCTGAGACAGGTTATTGCAGAACACTTACCAGGTAGTCCGACTGGTCCAGCAAGTCCGGGGAATCCAGGGGATCCAGGTGGACCTCGCTCGCCTTGGTCTCCAGGTCCTCCAGGCTCTCCTCTGTTTCCTCTCTCTCCAGGCCTACCAGGGAATCCTGCAGGTCCAAGTGCTCCCGACGGTCCAGGTAGACCAGGTTCCCCAGCTGGTCCTTGTCGTCCACCAAATCCGGGCCTTCCTCGTGGTCCAGGTTCACCTATTGCTCCAGATGATCCGGGCAATCCCTGGGGTCCTACGGGTCCTCTAGATCCTTGAGGTCCTGGAGATCCCGGCTGTCCTTGTTCACCAGCCTCTCCAGGTTCACCACGCTCTCCAGTCGGACCTTAACAAAGACGTGTAAATAAATATTATCGTCATGACATGAACTACCAAACAAGAATGCTTAGAAGCTATGTGTCGCACCTCCCTTGAGTGAGTGTGTTTTAGCTCAATAAATAAATAACTAGATGAATGGCTAAGTAACTTGCCATATATGTAGCTAGATAGCTAAGTAGATAGGGTCCAAAAATCAGAATGGCCTAAAACACATTTTGGTTTAAGAAATTTTGAAACCTGATAAAAAATTTTGAAGTTTGTAAGTGGTCATAACTAAGGTAGGAGTCTCATGTAATGCATTTTGGTTCAAATTATTTTGAATTGGATGACTTTGTTGTGGTTGGATGAATTTTTATTAATAGAAGAAAAAAATTTAAAAAAAAATTTGAACAAAACTTTGAACAAAAATTTATGTCAAGCCAAATGTGGTGTTTTTTTTCCATTTTCATTGGTGATGGTGGTGGGGGGGAGGGGGGGGAGGGGGGTTCAAAAGTCAAAGTTGCTCAGAATCATCTGAAACATGTTCTCTTTTTGGAATTGTTTTTAGATCCGATGAAAGTTTGTATTTGAGCTAACATTCAAGCAACCAACCAACCAAACAACCCTACACAAGTCACAGTGACCAGATAAGTCGCCCCGCTCGTTAACGAGCTGGCGAGACTAAAAATCAAAATTTAAAATTTTTATTGTACGTTACCGCTTGGGCCTGGTCGTCCCTGAGATCCTTGTGGTCCTGGTTCTCCCTGTGGTCCTGGTTCACCGTTGGGTCCACGAGGTCCACGCTGACCTCGTTCTCCAGGTTCACCTTGCTGACCTGCACAACAAACGTAAACATGAGCAAATCGCAAATCTTGGTACAAAATTTAGAAACGTGAATATATCATTTGAACACACTTGCCATTTAAAACTTGTTAACTGATAATTTAAGTCATGGCAAAAAAAATTACCTCTCATATTTTTGAAAAATGTAAATTTTACAAATAAAAAATTGAAATCATTCCAGTTTCTCTGTCATTTTGGTGCTCTACTTTCTCATCGATTCATGATTTAACTGTTTTTGCTCTAAAATTCCGACAGAGATGCCTCAAATAATTTTACCGCTTTCTCCAGGTTGTCCGGGTTCTCCAGGTGGTCCAATAGGACCAGAAGGACCGGGTCTCCCGATTGCCCCAGAAGTTCCTGGAAGTCCTTGAGGTCCTCGCTCACCACGTTCTCCAGACTGTCCGTTTGGTCCCGGCAGACCTGGGAAACCAATGGCTCCACTTTGACCTGTAATGTGAGGAACGTTTTA
>JBCAUG010006626.1:0-11323 GCA_038406175.1 Haplosyllis leylae | reverse complement strand
TTTGAAAAATCATTAAAGCATGTCTGATGTAAATTCTGTCTTAAAATGTGAAATTTGATCTTATTGTGAAAAACTCGGTTACGTTTGTTCTACTAGTATCGTAAAGATCGCTTGGCGTGTAATTGCACATGATATGACAGACATTGTTATCCTGGCCCTTCGACACTTCACACAGTTTAAAAGGATGTTGTATAACAGGAATATTATGAACTTCAGCAATTAATTGTAATAATCTTTAACTAACACATATTTGTTTCAACACGATAAGATCGATAAGACATTCGTACAGTAACAATAATTTTATAGTTACTTTTTCCCTACAGCAGATGTTAACATGGGTTAACATGTCAACTCAACTAGTATAAGTGGTGAATTGAATTGTTAAAAAGTAAGGTGTGGTTGTTGTGCATTTTGAACCTACTGATACGTGAACTGCAAATGAAAAGTGACTTCAAAGCTGTTCTGGAGTTATGTCTGTAGTTATGTTTTGTATGAACCATAGGGTCCTGCTGCAGATGTGAGCCGTGTTTCAAAAGGACAAGGGACAATCAAACAATCAGCCACAACGACAATAACTTGGACTGCTGGGACCATGAAACCTCATGTAGGCCAAAAAGGCGCCAGAAACACGAGGGTGTTCATGCCTATCTAGGCACGTAAACATTGCCTGCTTTGGTTGGTGAATGCTGATGTTGTTGTCTTGCTACATTTTTCAGTTTATTTTCTCTTTTGTGTGTTTAACAATGCTTTTTCTCGGCTGTAGTAATGTAACCTACAAGATGAACTATACTTCTTCGCTGCTGGTGTAGATGTTACTTTTGTGCTTCGTAACGACTGAATGATTGATACACATTCACTGGCAAAGTGTCTGGTATGAAAACAACTGTCACTGTTGATTTTTCTCACCTCATATTGTATGTGGATCTGGTACTATTGTATTTACACAATAAATGGCCGTGTACTAACCACTCAACTAAATACTAACAAATTATGTGTACATTGCATTCCAGGGTGATGTTTGTTATGAGTACCATACACTGTATAAACATTGTATTTTTATAAGTTAGGAATCCATTGTAGGACCCACACGTGAATGTAAAATAAGTGGTGTGAAACTTTTTCACGGTGGTCTCAGTGTATATTACTTCGTTTTCCAACACTATAGTGCATCAGTTAAAACAAATGTTCATTGAAGTATATTAATGTCTATTGTTTAGGAATTAAATGGTCGTAAATGAACGAGTCGTCTGAAGGTCTGTGCAGAATCATGCACATGTAAGAGGAACACCATCTGTTCGTGGCGTCAGAGAATTTCTCAGAGTATTTGGCATTAAGCCCTCCTGTACTTAAAGACATCTCTGAGTTTTGCAAAGCTAGTATTATTGTTTTCATATTGTTTTTGTATTTGTTTTCGGACGTACTAGCGAAAACATAAACCTAAAGATTACTGTCTACTTTCCGCTCATAAATATTTAGGCGTAATAATGTAATCGCTAAAAAACATTTGAAAATTTCAAAGTATTCTTTTCTGATTCTATTCATTAATGCTGTGAACTGAAATGGAGCACGCAATAACACCTGTAACTTGTTCTCATTTCTAACACTTGTTTTAGTAGGAAAACATTATAGAATGGTGAAAAAGTTACATAATGTATGGAATATGTCATGACACAAGTTTTATCCGCTCTTTTCAATCACTGATATTGAGGAATGCATTAGTCTTTTTTCCCACAGGAAATTAACGGATGCATGACTGGTACAGATCTCAAAATTATATCGCTCAGGCTTAAGGTCCCAATGGTTTGTGGTTAACAACTAAATTTAGACCAATAGCTTTTCAACAGGTCAATAGACCCTAGCCCTATAGTGTACTATCAACATTAGCAGCAAAGTTTTTGTCAATGTTATGAGCAGTAGTAACATTTCCTGTATTAGAACCTCTTAAGTCTTTTCAACTAAAATAGAAAAGCGCTTACTGCTTGATAACAATTGTGAGGAATGTTTGTCATCTGTCACTGAGTTAGACGACGTGTAAGTTCAGTCACTAGACTGATAAAACTTTCATATATTACTATTGCAGATTGATAAGACTTTTATTACTCTTGCAGTTGCTGTTGTGATCGCTTTTTTCATCTGTTGGGCTCCATTCCATGCTCAGAGATTGATGACAGTCTTCATAAAAGACAACGACTGGACACCCACATTGATCAACATACAAAATGTGCTTTTTTACATCTCAGGCAAGATTCAATTCGAATTGTTCTCTGTTGTACATTTCTACAGTGACAAATTCCAGTCTAGAGGTAGATTTTACTTTAAATGTTAATTTTTGTATTTCAGGTGTTCTTTACTTTGTAAGTTCAACCGTGAATCCCATTCTGTACAATCTCATGTCAAAGAAGTATAGAAAGGCCTTCAAAGACACGTTATGTAAATGTTGCCTAACTAAGGAGCAGAGGAATATCCGGGACTATCGAGGTCGTCCTATCCCCAGCGGTACGACCGCATATGTCACCGTCAGCAATTCCTCAAACTCTAGGTCCCACGTACCTCACGATGGGAGTCATTTTCAAAGGTCGCCAGCAATCAGACGCGCCTTTCAACCTCCCCCGCTTCAACACAGTTCCAAGCCAAATGGTTCGACCAAACACAAGTTAAACTCCATTAAAATCAAACTGTTTCCCGGTTCAAACAAGAACAGCGTGCCCATAACTGCTGACAGTACAAACCTGGATGTTAACAAATCAAAGCTGAAGACTCCCAACGGAAGTATAGAGAGTGATACAAGTCGTAGCCCTTCAAGTTCTCCAAGGTTGACTCACGTGGAACATTTGAAGGAAGAACTTGAATTAAACGATATCCCGGAGCAGATACCATCTACCAGACAACAACCGATTTTGCCAAAAACAGACCTAATAACAATAGATAACCGTCATACGTCGACCCAAGATACAATGTTATAATATAATTCAAAACATTTCTTTTGTTGCTCTTGATCTTGTGCAGATTTATTTTTACATTTCGTTGAAAGTTTTCCATACTGGCTATTCATACAATAAACATCACTGCTGTCCGTTCTTATAATAATATTGTAAAATGTAGATCTTAAAAGACCAAAGGAAATTGAAGGTGGACGAGGTTTTTCATAACTCTGTTTTTTGAACCCCTAACTGACAAATGTATCGTTCTGCCTGAAAATATTCCAAACATCAGACACACGTAAAACGTGTCGTAGTACGTAACCGGTCTATTTTTCTAATAGGTATACGATTCAATTGTGAGCTACAGTCAATTTCCCTTGATTACACTCAATTTTTGGAGGTGTCACAGAAAATAATAATCAATGTGAAACATTCCGACTATTTTATGCCGTGTCAAAAGTTCACATAAATCGTACGTGGTTACCATTAATTAGATTTGTTGGTAATTTCCCCGTAGTGTGGTAGATAAAGATATCTGTCTTTGACTTTCTGTAAAATACATTACAAAGACAATTGGGCTGATATCTGCAAAATTGGATGTAAATACTATAATAAATACGTTTGTGACTTGAATTTGTTAATAAAATGCTCAAACTGTGGTTCTGTGCAATAGTCAGTCAGTTTGCAAGGGATTTCAGTGAGAAATCAATCATAAAAGATGAAAACTACTTGAGTTTTCCGTTCTATCATGGTTTTTACCCCTGACATTTTAAAACCTCTCAAGATTAAAAATCTGGCGTACAAAATTTAAGTTTGTATTCCTATTTCACAATCAATCACATAAAGATACATAACT
Source organism: Haplosyllis leylae (assembly GCA_038406175.1). Lineage (NCBI taxonomy): Eukaryota > Metazoa > Annelida > Polychaeta > Phyllodocida > Syllidae > Haplosyllis > Haplosyllis leylae. Next base: position 7,546 of record JBCAUG010006626.1, on the reverse strand, counting down.
CCAGTCATTTGGCTTATCTGGTTCTTAAGTTTGACAAAGAAACTTGAATATATATGCATCTCACAGACGCACAACCAACCAAAGTGACAAATACTAATTTCCCCTGAAAGAATAATTTTCTACGTCCACAACCCAAAAAGATAGTATTTTCACTTACAGGAAAAGATATATATAGGAGCGGAAAGCCTTTTTCATTAGATTTATTGGTACACTGTCTAATCTGTCTAAGTCTAATCTTATGTCTGTTATCTGGAACGTAAATTCACGGTAAAGTTATTCAAAAGTCCCTGGGTTGAACCCATAAGATCTTTTTACTTTAATTTCAATCAACTTCAGAAAGTTTGTTTGACAATGATTTCAAAGGTCCAGCGTCCTTTTCAGCGGGACTGTACACAGACACACCATACACCAACTACCTCTTACGAAAATGAATCCAATTCATTCTTTCTGAAAAGAAGAAGCTAGCCCCATTTTACAGAACCTTGTTTGATACATTAAGGTTTAAGTCTCCAGAGACACTACACAATACTGTGTTTTCACCGAAAAAATGTACTGATCTGAACAAAAAAGGGAATGACTTCTTTCCTTCATTTGGTCAGAAAATAGTGAAAAGATATCAAACAATACCAGATCAGGAGAAAAATAATTGCCGCCCACGTCGCTGAAAAGTACACGGGTTGGAAAAGGCCTGTACTGGTCTGTGGATTGACTAGTGTCAGAAAAACAGTTCATAAATAGTGGGTCCAGAAACTGGTGGAGACGCCAAAACATGCATGCTAATTGGCACCTTTGGCTGACATCTTTTTTTTTGGCATGAGCTCTTGTCTCTCCACACTTCCTACTGAACCTTTCTTAAATAACACAAAAATCAAACACTCAATTTTTAAAATATTGGTGTTCGGGGCGCATTTGTGTGTATTTGAAAGGTATATCATTGAATGATATTCACTGCCATTACGTAAGGGTAATAAAGGGTCAAATAATGATATCCAATGATGTTCTTTTCAACCTGCAATACAATGATCTACCTATGGAGGAGGGTAAAGTATTACAAAAATACACCCCAGACATTCATTTCCCTTTATCACCAAATCCAAGGTTGTGGATAATGGTGTCCAAGGATAATCAATGATATACCTTTTGGTAACTCAAGTCTCTGTTTCATTTTCCCATATATAAGGGAAAGCAGCCCACCCTGGACATCAAATCAACATTTATCACCCATCCTGGAATAGCTGTTAATGGTAACGAGTGTGAACATACAGTATCCAATGATATACCTTTCAACAATCACCTGTTGACATAGTAGCATCTATGGACCAAAGTACCATTGTTTTCCAAGTTCCAAGAATGTTGAACACTGTAAATGTTTCCCGTCCACTCCACAGCTAACAAAATGTAAATAGAAATCAAAGAGGTCTAAAAAAGTGTCTGGACTCAGTTAAATCCTCAAAACAAGAATACCTACCAGCATTGTGTCGCACCTGCACTAAGTTATAGGGATGTCATTAAGATGGAGAGCCATCTAGTGTCAATATTTGAAATTAGTCTTGTGTCTTAATCTGGTGTCAAGAGTTGAAATTAAGTTCTCTGTCTACAAGCAAACAACCAACCAAGCAGACACCATACTGAGAAGATAAGTCGCTCTGCTAGACCAGGAGCCACTAAAACTGAGACAGAAATCTACCAATCAACCAATAAGGTGGTTTTTGAAGAGCAACCAAATATATTATCTGGTACATGCGCCACAAACCCACCATTGGCGAACCGGTGTGCTTCGACCTAGTCGATGGCGCTCGAAACAGTCGTTTACTTGGTTTAAAGAGAACTTAATTTTTGTGTGAAGTAGACAATTAACTTTTCAGTCGGCATCACTATAAGATATTATCACCTTATGTAAAACAGCATTCCAAACGTACTCTTGTAATAGCGTAAAAAATTTAACTTGTGGTAACATTGAACGTTGTGTACTCAGTTCAGGTAGATTGGTTAAGCTTTCAATCATAACCTTTGAAGGTATCACACTATAGTCAACTTGCCTGTTTAACGCAGATGGGAAATATTGATGCGCAAACTATTATTCCGAAGGTTTTCACACATAAATAAAACACTAGAACTTGTTATTTATATCCATTTATTATTTATGACATTGCTGTCAGTCATGTGTGGACCCTCATGGATTTAGTGGTCCAGTGTATGTACCTCAACTTGATCGTCTGCACAAATTAAATCTAGTTTAACTTTCCCAGATAGCACACACATTGTTAGTCATAAGAATCGAGTGTTCTTTCACTTGAAAGAATTCCTGACAGAATCTGCTAGATCCTGTTAAATCTGGCAAACAAAAGTAAAATTAGAGAACTCCTTGAAACTTTGAAAACAGAGAGAATCCTGGTTTTTGAGATTTCTCCACTTTCTTTTTTCTCTTCAAACTTTAAAAGGGTGCAACACCATTTTGATATCATCCTACTTTTGGTTTCTGATAAGAACAAATACACTCCGTTTGAACAAGCGGAAAGTTACATGTGTGATGTATACTGTTTATTGGAATATGTGTTATTTTTCTACAATTATAATTTGTCTATCCGCACAAGCGAAGTAAAAATTAACTTGTCCGATGGATAAATCCTCTCGATCCATCGTCCTCCCCAGGGTGCAGTCCATACTGTCCATACCTTTTGATTGATACAAAGAAAATACTACCAAAGATAAATAGAATCCACTGACACAACACATAGTACAGCAAATGGTGACATCTAGCAAAATCATATTTGTGGAGATCAGCGAAAAGTAATAATAATAGAAAGGTGAATTTGTTGTTTCTTCCCAGACTAGAAGACATGATACAGATTTTTATCGACCACTTATATTAATCGAGTTTTCCCGAAATAGAGCAGAACTTTCACTGAATTCAGTGAATTCAGCGAATATAGAGCATCTGAGAAATCGCTGAAGCATGAATTGGGTTTAATTTAATTATCCTCTCTGTCACCTGCGCCTTCCTAGCGCTGAGGTAGAGTGCTGGTTTCTTACACAGGAGATAGCAGTTTCGAATCCTCCTTTTGCCAAAATACTTTTCAAATTCTGTAGATTCTGCAGAATCTTTAGAATTGATTGAGGGAAAACTCGATTAAGAGGGAAGCCCGCAGTACGAGGGAGGATAATGTTTTCAGTTGTGTGCTTCATTCTGTTCACGGGAGTCCCTATCCCACGATGCAAAGGAACACGCAAGAAGGAGGTCCCCGAGAAGAACAAGTCAGGAAGGACCAGACAGAAAGGACTAGTTAGGAAGCAGGCCCCCTTCAGTCAAGGTTAGGCAAGGACCCCTGCTTCGTTTCCTGTGTGAAGATGAAGAACAAGAAATATCAAAGTTGTGCAAGAATTATACAGAGATGACTCGCGGGTGCGCAACAAACAATTGTACAGCTAAAAACTGTGCAACAAAAGTTTCAAAGGTGGTGGGGACCCTTCAGATAGATGTAAGTACAAAAAGGGCACTGTACAACAAAAATTTCAAAGGTGATGGAGACCGCCCGCGTACAAAGTACGACGGGAAGGTAATGTTTTCAGTTTGTTTGTCTGTTCACAGGGGTACCCCCTGGTCCTGTCTCTGGTTCTGGGGTGGGAATTACTTATAAAAAGTTTAATTAAATAACCAAACGTTGAAAACTCGGGACCTAAGTACAAAAAGGCAACAATTTGGCAGTTTTTTTGTGGCGCAGTGACTTTTTGGTACTTACAACTGTCTGAGGGGTAAAAATAATCCACAACTGCGGCATTGACATGTTCCATTCTCAACTAGAATGTTTACAGCATTGTGTCGAGTACCTTCTGATTATGTGTATTTAATCTAACCATAACTGAAAAGATAAATAGATTAAGTTATAAAGAGTAAGAGATAATGAGGTGAAACAATGTAGAGATGAAGAATGAAATCTGAGTTGAAGAGATGAAAAGATGAAGGGGGTCAAAAATATATCAAGCTAAATATGTAGGGAACCAAGTCTGGGGGTGGCTTGAGGGGGCAGCTAAGGGGGTGTGAATCTGTATCAAGCCAAATCTGTCATTAGCTCACTGGGGAATCAAATAAGTTACTCAGAATGTCCTAAAACACATTTTGGTTTTGGATTTTTTAAAGAATGGCACAATATTGAAAATTGGAAAAATTGTGCATGAGTGTTTTCTACAAATGGACAGACGGACGGACACCGTAGTGATCAGATAAGTCACTTCGGTGTTGAGGCAACGTGACTAAAAATTGACATACGTATTGGTCGAAAATGAACCAATATTTTGCCATTCACGAGAGAAAGCCGAAAGTATAGATTATTAGTTTTTCTTCAGCAAATGTGTTCTTCAGACAACAGGATCTAGACATTTTACTGTGGACACTTATCCTAATTAGTCTCGAAAAGGTTTTCAAATGGTTTTGCAATATCCTAACTTAAAACCACTTTCCCCAGACATTTCTTTCTAGAAGACACAATTCCTGTGAGAGTCCTCGTATTACGAAGCAGTGAACTGTGCACACCCTTCGATGCTGTTCTTTTCACAGGCTTTTACAGCGACTGTCTCCCAATAGCACTCATTCTTGTAACAATGTCTAGTCTACATTTACTTATCACGTAATGTCTGGACTTCGTGAAAGACTGGACATGATATGATTCATTATAACAGAGACAGGCTTTTAATAGTATCTTGGATAAAAAGAACCAAACATTTGGAATTCCTGATATTTAATAAAATTAAAAGTTTAACTGAACAGAAGAAATATTTTCCAGAAATCTAAATTTCATTGGAACAAATTATATTACTTTTTCTATGATAGCACAACAATTTTTGATTTCACCCAGTTACATTGGGGCGAAGAATCATACATTTTATTAATTGCACATATTTGACACTGATCTGGATTCTTTAAACAATTGTTTCCACAAATTATCCAGTAAAGTGCAACCCAATACACTTTCCACATACAGTATGCCTAGGGTTTACACTTTGTGTGAAGCTCAACTGCATTCTCTATTGCATGAAATACTCACATGCTCATACATCACCCATTGTTGTCCCATAGTTAGTCCTGCCCAGGTAAAGCACAGATTTACTTAATGGCTAAGCGTTTATGACTAGTCAGAAGCTGCACATGGAGGCACTTAAACTATGGTCAGGACCCAGAAGCCACAGGAAGTTCTCAGCCATTTGTTTATCCACCTGCTAGAGTAACAAAAGCTACTGCATTGGTATATTGTACCGGTGTGGTCCACACTTAACTTTGCGCTAGCCTGGCTAGTGTCAAAATAAGACACAGAACATTCAAAGACAAGCAAATAATATCGAAAACTTTCGCCGTGATGTTTTCTCATATATTCGTTAAGAAACATTTAAAAATTGAACCTACATTTAAAAATTAGTAAGGTACTGTCATTTTGCAAGTAATCAAGTACATAATCAGTAATTGATATTTTGCTGTGTTAAAAAGTTATAACTTTGCGTTACCTTTTTTCAATGCATTCAGTCCAGATACTTAATTACCGACATAAATCAATCAAATGTTATAACCTTTATGTAGAAAGTCCAATAATTTGGATTAATAACCCTTGTTGACCTTTGCTGTCAATGCTGCATCATCTTAAAATTTAAATAGTCTAAATAAGAATTTTATTTGGAAATGTCGGGTTCTATTTTTCCCGCTTCCACGCGTATATGTTTGACGTTGGCAGGCTCACAATGTTGTCGTGGTGTCATTTCGGTACATCATACACACGTATTATAAAAGTAAATCCTCTTCAATTATGAAGGATGAAAGCTTTTGAACCATTTCCTAAAAGGATAAGTAAAAAATCTGTTTTCAAAAGAAAGGCTGTTGCCCTTTCTTCACACAAAGTTTCGGTTTTGATCATCGTGTCACTGTGACCTGTGTGTACAAACGGCATCGCGTTTTGGTTTGCTGTGAGTCTTTTTGGTTTCAGTCGCTTTTGATTCAAATTTTTGGTGATACCATTTCCCAGATGTGCTAAATCAGACACAATTTTAAATGTCAGTATGAATTGCTACAAGCTGGTCAAAGATGGAACTTATGAATTCTTCTGTCCCAAGACTTGTGGAGGAATACTTGTAAGAGGACTAATGCTACCAAAATAAATTTTGCTTTTTAAAATCCTCAAAATTGTCCGTAAAGTTACAATCTTATGGTTTAAATGTTTTAGCATACACAATTGGTTTCTTTGCCCTGCCAATGAAACATTAAAAGCACTTAGCAAAAAGCAAACAAGATGGTTATGATACCCACGGTCTGAAATTCTGAAAACGGTAAAATTAAGCTTTTCAGGTTAAATCTTACGTGGAAATGCGACTCTAACAATTGTGTAACATCAAATTCAGCCCTCCAGAATATCTTAATTTAAAATGTAATTTCCTATACCAGTAGTCTGTACATGAATAAAAGATAAATACTGTTAAAGCAATAATGACAAAGGCACATAACCTTTAGTCAGACATTCCAATGCAATAGTCCAAAATCACTTTTCACAACATTTACCAATAGAAACAAAATAAATTGAACCGAGCTCAACGTATATTCGTTGATTAGTTCACATTTACGGAGAACTTTGTCTGTTTTAGATAGTTTCCAGCTGGACGCCATAGGAGTAATGGTTTTTTGTCCATATTAGGAAAGCACTCCGTCATTACACATGGTACTACATACACTAAAAACCCCATAAAACTAACATCATATACATCTCATGAGGCAATTAAGCAGACGCTAATGTCTTAAAAAGGTCAATCCGGAACAAAACTCCGTGGTATCGGTCAAAATAAGCACTTGAATATCCATTACTGGACGTTAAAAGAAGTGTACTACGAAGAATCATGTAACCTAGCAATATGAGCTGTGGACACAGAATTATATATCTCTAAAAGTGGGACGAGTACACAGCGGAGATTTGATTACTTTACATTATCATTCAAAGGAGATATTTTCAAATCGTATTTCTTTTCTTCTCTCAGGTTGCTAGCACGTCGTAGCTAATTTCCTAATTCCCTTTAGGGAAAGAAATAGCATGTTTCTCAAACACAAAGGATAAACGTCATTTTCTTGGCCAGAATCTTGAAGTAATTTTAATCAGATTTCTTTTGAGACATTGGTTCTGGAAAAGACTTTTTTTGTCTTCTCGTTCGCCGACATAAATGTTTCAAGTCTAACAACAAGTTATCACGATTCCACGCGATTTTAAAGAAAGTTTGGTCTTGTTTGGACATGTTCATAGAGATTATGGCGAATCATTTCTCCCTATAATGATGGAACTAAAGCTGCACACTCGATTGTTGGCTAGTGTCAACACAAGTACAAACTCCTCAATTAGGGAATGAATGATACATAAAGGAAACATCTCCTTGTTCCCTGTAAGCTATTAATACAATGCCAAGTCCAGTTCATTTCCTTCGGGCTTAGAAAAAGATATCTTATTTCCATTCATTCAAACGGGGCTAATAATTAACAAGAAAGTCCTCCTGCGTGAACGCAAGAGGCATACCGACCGCGGCG
>JBCAUG010006615.1:0-11324 GCA_038406175.1 Haplosyllis leylae | reverse complement strand
TTTCCTGTTCCTAAAGTTACAAACCTTTAGGAAAGGGAAAAAAAGGCTTTACCGATACCCAGTTCGGCATTCGGTACGGTACTGATACCTGTGTTCAAATCAAGTACATATAAAATGTCTCAAAGGAAGTAGAAAAATTACAGAAAATGATGAAACACTACCCACTACAACTGTGAACTTCACAATGACTTCAAATACCACTTTTTGAAGGCCCTGAAGTGGTTCATGAACGTCGCACTAGGAGATATCAAGGGTATGCAACACTTTGGAAGTCCGACTCAAAGAGATGTTGATGTGCAGATGTACCAGAGTTACTGGCTTGCTTTCATATGTGAAAATCCAGGAACACAGTGGAATCAGATTTCTCGGACAAGGCTGACCTGGTTACGGATAAAGCCGAACAGAAGTTTGGCGGAAAATCTAGGACGGTATCGAGTTTGTGATATAAATATGATTGTAGGAATGTTCTGAGTTTTAGAGGAAAAAGTTTTCCTTTTCCTTTTTTTTTGCAGAAAATGGTACAATGTTTTGAGGGGGATCAGATATAAGGCCGATAATTTAGGTATTATGTCTATAGATTTGTTATTTATTTTTTTACAAATTAAAAATTCTTAATGTGATCAGAAGTAAATATTTTTGTGGCAATATAACGTTCCACTTCTAATAAACCAAATAAATCTTTATAAGGAGTTATTTAATAATACGCATAATTTGGAATGGACGAAAACGAAAATTCGTAAATTTTGTCCAATTTCAGGAATGCGTTCGTTCAAATTAAAATGGTAATTTAATTTTAAACATTTCAGATCGCATTGCAAATTCCAGCACATCATATAAATTTATTTATCTTGTGATTTATTTAATTTATTAATCTTGTCGCAAGTTTAAAATAATTACATTAAGATATTATATTGCATTGAATGTATAAATTGTCACCATGAATATCTTGATTAGACCTCAATTATCATTTCAGTTTATTTTGTATCATTACAATCATCACTAATCAAGTCAGTTCTTATCGACAATGCATGTCACCAGCATCCTCTTGGTTGTCATCTTCGTCCTTATCCGTATCATCTCGATTGTGACCTAGTGAAACGTCATACAGTAGATACTCGGTGATGATTAGTGGGAACCCGATTCGAGGAACCCTACAGAACAGGTTAACGGGACCTATCCCCAGCAGATGTTTCCTGATGACTTCTCTGCACATGTGTTTCAGACCCAACTCCAGGGGTCTGTACAGCAGATAGTCCGGAAGTGGAATGTTCTTTGACATACACCAACCGGAAATATAGTAATTTCCGGCATGACGTTTTATTTGTACCGTTTCCCCGGCCGCGAACAGCAGCCCGATGATTTGTGTGTCAGGGTTCATGTTTTCTGTGAGGTACTGTTCCAGAGCTGTTTTGTGATGATAATTTTTGATGTTCACAGAAGCTCCCGCCTTGATCAGTAAAATAATGTTCTTGTGAGATATGCTGCACGCGGCCATGTGAAGAACGCTGTTACCGATGACATCAGACACGTTCACATCAGCTCCTGCTTCTAAGAGCAGCCGAACGCATTTACTGCTGTCGCTGTGGAGTGATCTATGTAATGCTGTCACTGATTTAGTATTTTTTGTGTTCACATCAGCTCCTGCTCGTAACAAGGATTCTACACATTTAGGAGCGCCACAGCCTGCTACGAAAATTAAAGGTGTATCTCCGAATCTATCAGGCACATTCACATGAGCTCCTGCTCGTAACAAGGATTCTAAACATTCAACGAAGCCACAGCTTGCTGCCTGAATTAAAGGTGTATTTCCTACTTTATCAGCCAGGTTCACATCAGCTCCTGACTTTATCAGTAAATCTAGACATTTAGTGTGATTGTTCGCAGCAGCAATGTGCAGCGCCGTGAACGTGCTGGTCTTCTTCACTTTCATTTTAATGGTCAATATTTGATGCAGAGCGATGATTTCTTCTTCTCTTTGTTCTGCCATGGTTGGTAGTAGCTGACCCGTTTCTCTGTGAACAGCATTCACATCAACTCCTTTATTAATAAGTATCTCGGCACATTTATCGTGACCATGCATCACCGCTTGTTGAAGTGTTGTGAACCGGTTATCATCCCTCACGTTCACATCAGCTCCTGTTTCCAGAATCCTCCCCAGATAGTCCGGATTCCCAGATTTGATTACGGCGAACAGTATGGAGGTCCGGTCAGCACCTTCGGATTCCAAAATCCTTCGCAGATAATCTGGATTTCCAGATTTGATCACAGCGAACAGCATGGAGATTCGGTCATCCGGTTCTGTCTTGAGAGAGACGAACTTAGTTAGCAAGTTTCTGAAATTTGCTTCCGACCTCTTCATTGCTACAAAAACCCAGAAATTTGTGCATGAGTTACCTTAGACTTTCATATGGGGCAGAAGTCCGTGCTATTGTTGGTTAATGAGTAAGTTGCTGAGTCTTGTGCTCCACCGACTCAAGAAAATAGACCCATCTGACGGATTTGAAGGAGAATGAGTACTAGAATGTAATTACCATCCGCATATGTGGATAGGTAATAATTTCAGTCGGGTCTGTCTGTGTGTCTGTCTGTCTGTTCAGGCTATAACTTTTGAAATTCTATAGCTGGGAACTTCATTTTCAGTGTACAGATACATCTTTATCATATCTAGGTCAAGTTTGACTATCAAGGTCATTGGGTCAAGGTCAAGGTCAAATGAAAAAAAAAGGCCTATTTTTACCTAGCTGCTACTTCTGAATGCTTGTATTTCACTAAAACATACTGTCAAGGTCATCTGAAGGTCAAGGTCAAGTTCATTAAGTATCAAGGTCAAGTAAAATGAAAGTATTTGTAAATGTTTTTGTGATCTATATGTTATGCGGATGGTATGCCTTTGACTGAAAGGCATTCTTGTTTCTGATACATTTACTCTAAGATTCACACATACGCTCACAATGAAGTTCAAACAGAAACTGAAGGTACTTGTTGCATACTGCAGGAGGAGGGCACACCCAGAAGTGAAATTCTACCAATCCCAAAAGGAAGGCAGTGCCAACCTCTCAACCTATTGTTCGAAATGTCTGAAAACTGCATGAAAATGAAAAAGGACCAAGATGAGTGCAATATCGTAGTCAACTTAATCTTACCAACAGTTCTGGTGTATGTTGTGATCTTCCAAATTGTCAGCAGGTGAAATATTCAAGACGCAGTTTCCTTGTTGTTGCATAATTTTTGTTCCGCATTCAGGTCTCAGACAAAAAAAGTAATATTTAACAACAGGTTTGCAATGGTCAAATACACTGGAGATTTAACAACACGTTTGCGATGGCCAAATACACTGGGGGATGCCTAAATTCTCGATAAAAACAAAGTCAGCATGAAACATGAAAGAAACTGGTCGCAGACATCACATGATGCTGAGAATTTTGTAAATCAAAATCATGGTTAAAGTAAAACAGAGTATATCTACCGACTTCAAAAATTATTGTCAGATTCTGCGAGTTTTGATGCGGCCAGTAAAAAGCTGCAAATTTATAAAGAAGCAGAAGCAGAAGAAGTTACACGAATAGAATGCCTCGTAGTGCTGCTTGTTTACAGTCAAGTCGATGGGCAGGCATAGCACTGATTTGCTTTGCAAAGGCAGCATTCGGAACATAAAAGGTGGATCGACCTAATGGCCAAATGGTTGCAATGTGTGTCCTATATATGTAGGTTAAATGACCAGGTCTAGTCTTTTATTTGGTTCGCATTTTATGCCAAATAAAAGACAAAGACCGTGTCATTTAACCAAAGATAATTCTCTCGTTTGTTCATGTTAAAATTTTGAGGAATCATACTTCATTTTCTCACGTTTAGACTGGATCTACTTCCGTGCTCTCACATTGTGCATTGAGTTTTTTATCATTGTATTTTCCACAGAACGCATTCGGTGTTCAAGAAGGGAGATCGGAGCTACCACTACGTGCACGAGAGCGCCGGGGAGCGCTTCTCCTTCATCTCGGTCGATGCGTGCCCCGACCCCTCGCCTCGCAGACCCTTTAACTTCTTCGGCGTCCTCTCTCAGGTGAGAGCAGAGATTTTCTTAACTTTAGCCAATTTTTCTTGACTTCGGTCAACTTTCTCAGCGGAAAACAGGTTTTATTAATTTTAATCAAATTTTCTTAACTTTACTCAACTAGATCTTTTACCATTCCTTTTAACTTTTGGCAACGTTGCAAACTTTTCTGAACTACAGTTGACTTTTTAAAATTTCAGTCAACTTTTCTCAATTTCAGCCATACTTTGTTTATTTCAATCTTTTCACACATCCTCGTACTAAGCATAACCATCTACTGGTAATTATTAATAATTGGAAACTAAATAAAGTGTTGGACTCTGAAAAGGTCCCAAATTCTGGAGGTTTGGGCGGGTGGGTGGAGAATGGCTCCCCTGGATCCGCTGTTGAAACAGTCATCAAACACCAGGGACATACATGTCACCATGTAACCCAGCGTCTCAACTGGGACTCATGGTGATGATTATTTGCTGGCTCTGAAGATGCAAGCTTTTGGTTAAAATGACTTTTTATGGAAACATTTGGGACAATGTTTACCACCCGTGTACGTAGTACGACGGGAGGTTATGTTTTCACAGGTGTGTGTCTGTTCAACAGGGGTTGGGGGTACCCCGGCCAGGTCCAGGTCAGGGTGGGGGAGGGGGTATCCTGGCCAGGTCCAGGTCAGGAGGGGGGGTACCCTGGCAAGGTCCAGGTCAGGAGGGGGGGGGACCCCAGGATAGAACAACAGAGCGAGCACTTGCTACGCGGCAGGCGGTATGCCTCTTGTGTTCACGCAGGAGGACTTTCTTGTTCTCAAGCTAATTTATCTGATAAACGGTTGTAAAATCTTTAGGAGGTGGCAGAACAACTGAAGGTTCACGAGGAAGAATCGAAATCGAGCGACACAACCATTTGGTTCGGACACTACCCGACCTCCATCATCTACAACAACCAGCCTCTGAGGGACACACTCAGGTATGTAGAATCATCTACAAAATACACTCTCCTCACCTCATTGTAACTGCGTAGCCAAGGCCCTTCGCGAGTATGAACCAATGATGCATAGAAATGACATTGCCAGTGCTATTTCACGACACCAGTTTTAGGCACATGTGTCGAGACACAAGGTATCATGACTTCTCTGCATTGGCAGACTAGTCTCTAAACACAGATATGTGATGCACATTGTGTGCTTGGTAAAACAGGCTGTGTAGACATTTCGCACTCTCGGTTGGGAGATATTTTTCGTTACCCTATGGGCCTTACATCACCAAGGGAAATACTCAGGTATACAGGGTCATCTACAGCACTCAGACCCTCAAAGACACACGAGGTATGTACAATCACACACAACACCCAACTAGTTACCCACCAATCTTTCGATACTGATCTTGTCACAGTAACTTGTATCATTATACAAGACAAGAGAGCTGTGTGAGAGAAGTTTGACAATACTTTCGTGACGTCATGGATGATCCTGAACTCTCAGTGCCACACCTGCAGGACTGTATAACGTTGAACGGTTGTTGTTTGACAGGCGGACGGGAGACGTGTACCTGTGCGGACATCTGCACACACTGAACGGGTACATGCCGGCCATGTACACCCGACACCCGGCAGGGAACGTCGAGCTGGAGGTCGGAGACTGGAAGGACAACCGCATGTGAGTAGCGCCGTCAGTAGGGTATGGATTCTAGATTTAATGCAAACCTCTCGAGGGGCACCAGACCTTTATGTTTTTGGTGACTCGTTAGAGTCACCTTAGTTTTTGATTCAGGGAACCCTTAACATCTTGGGACAGGATGGAGATGAGCCTTTGGCAATTTTATGATAAGCAGGCCTACTTTAAGCTACATTCATTGGTTGGAATTTGTTTACACAGAATGTTGCCCAGACGTCATTTTGCACGTGCCACCAATTGGGATAAGGACGCAACGTCATTTTTTAAATTTGTGAAAGTCCCTATCAGATTCGTCCAGTCCAGACGCACTCCTTAGAATCCACTACTGAGACACAAGTTTGCTGAGCGCAAACACTCACTAGATGCCAATGGAATTTGTCCAGTTTTACTTAAACTTCACAGGTACATTCTCAAACATCAAGGGACAAGAGGTTTTCTTCTTTTCTGCCTTGCACTGCAATTCTAAGTTTGTTCCTTGTAAGATTTGCAAATCAACGTTTACAATATCCACTAATTTTAATTTGTTTGTGTTTGAGCAAACTGTTAATTTGAAAATAGGTGAAACAAGAAAGTCCTCCTGCGTGAACGCAAGAGGCATACCGCCCGCCACGTAGCAAGTCCTGTCTTGCCTGGGGTATCCCAGTCCTGTGCTAGACGGGGGGGGGGCTACCCCACTTGGACCAGGTACCCCCCTCTGCCTGGGATGGAGACCCCCCCCCTCACCACCTGGAAAGGACATGGGACCAGAGACCTGAGAACGAACTGGGGACTGGAGTACCACCCACAGCTGTGGACAGACAGACACCTATGAAAACAGTACCTTCCCCATTCCTTCGGAATACGGGCGGTAATAAAGCGAGAACAATCCGTGAATGATCTCATACCGATGCGGCTCATTTGTCTTGACTTTCAGGTACCGAGTGTTTGCGGTGGATAACGGAATGTTGTCATTCAGCGACCAGAGGTTCGACACTTGGCCCGTCATGCTGATCACGAACCCGACGCATGCGCAGTACATGATATACAGACGTAGAGACTCACATGTGCACAACATGCTCAACTCATCACACATCAGGTAACAACATGCTCAACTCATCACACATCAGGTAACAACATGCTCATTTCACCACACATCAGGTAACAACATGCTCAACTCATCACACATCAGGTAACAACACGCTCATTTCACCACACATCAGGTAACAACATGCTAAACTCATCACACATCAGGCAACAACATGCTCTACTCATAACAAAATGTTCGACTCACCACACATCAGGTAACAACATGTTCAACTCATCAGGTAACAACATGCTCAACTGACCACACATCAGGTAACAACATGCTCAACTCATCACACATAAGGCAATAACATGCTCAACTCCCAACATAATATAACAGGAGATGTTGCTATTTGTACTGAAGAAAAGTTGTTCTGATGTGCGTGTAGGTTTATTGGCACTGTAGAATGACAAAAATCTGAACCTGAAACTTAAAAAAAATAAAAATGTATCAGGAAGCACATGTGCACAACATACTCAACTCATCACACATGAAAAAAAAAAAAAAAACAGAAGCAGAGAACGTAGATCTTAAACAAAGCACAATTTTGCTTTCCTTGGCATTGAGAAATTAAAACCAAGAAATTTACATAATTCTTGTAGAATCCTGGTGTTTGATGACGCGACTGTTGAACACATCAAAGTCAAGATAGATGATGTCTACCTGGGTGAAGGTCGTCGCTATGGTAACGGCCCTCTGTACACTGTACCATGGAAACCATCGCTGTACACAACGGGAACTCATACCGTAGCCGTTACAATACAGGTAGGCCATATGAAATAAGTCATGACGAATCCAGGTGGAATGGGACGTCATGAGGACTCAAAGAGTGATTGGGCCTTCGGTTCGTCATTGGTTTCATTGAGTGAGCTAAAGGTCCCTTCCAGCTCTGTTTATACGTTTTTCCAATGGTAAGAGTGCCTTCCTTGATGGCCAGATTGGGCCAAGAACAATTTTTTTTAATTTTGTCAACATGTTCATCAAGGGCCCAATGTTAAACTTTGATGGGGACTAATCAAATGGGAAGTCACCAAATATGAAGAAGACTCAATAATGAACTGTAAATAACTAACCAGATGATGTCTCTTAACACAGGACAGTTTTGGTCGGAAGGTTACCAGGAAGCAGCCGTTTAGTCTGGACGGGACAGAGTTGCCATGGGAACCGTTACGTCACGCCCTGCTAACAACGGACATTGCTCATCTGGTGAGAAAAATAGTCTGTAATTGATGATGCGATCCCTAAGATACATTTACACAAGCGAATGCGAACGTGAAAGCGACGTCGCTTCCAGATTGGTTTCTAAGAAATCAAATTACCTCTTCACATCGAGCAGCGACAAAGATAAGAAAATTCGCTTTCCATGTGGTCCTTTAGGCTTGTTCACACGTACCGACACCGAAATTTGGCCCGAAATTCGGCCCATCAAAGTTTAAGATTGTGCTAATGGTGACGGGCACTTTGATGGGCAGAATAGGCGTGGAACCCATTCTGTCTGTCAATTTGTCTGTCACCATTAGCACAATGTTAAAACTTTTAATGGGCCGAATTAAAACTTAACAGGCTGAATCAAAACTTAGCCGTCCCAAATTCGGTGTGGGTACGTTTGAACAGGCTTCACTTCTCCATCTACATTTATTTGGAATCAGTGCATTGATGGAGATGTTAATTGAAACAAAAATAGAAATCAAATCCAAGCACTTAGTTGACGCAAAAATATTCCTCAACAGAATAATATAATGTAATCAGGTTTTCATAGGACCCACTTTCTTCATACTGCAGCGTCTTCTTCTGAACTTCCATCAGGTTGGTCAGTGGTTAGCTCAACCTTTTCATTTCAGACTAAATACCTGTTTTTAATTGGCTGGATTGGTTATGCTGTTGTCATGGTAGCAGTAAAGATGATAAGCCATAGATTTGAAGGTAAACAGAGTAACGTGGAAAATAAAACGTACTGCAAGAGCAAATCAATCCGCTTCAGATCCTTCTGTAGTTCAAATGCCATGATTATGTAATTAATCTACAGTTTGTCGCCCGGTGTACGGCTGCTGGAGCGCCCATCTCTTCTGCAGGTGGATATATAAACTACAGTTACTGACCGTCACGCCCAGGGTGTACCGCGCCCTCATGATCTACCACGTATATCTTGCCACAGGTAATGTCATTCATGTCGTATCCGGAAAAATATTTGCCCTATGTTTATTACCGTCCGCATTCCGGAGGAATGGGGAAGGTGATGTTTTCACAGATGTCTGCCTGTCCGTCCACAGGGGTGGTGGTGGGGGGGGGGAGAGCTACCCTTGGTCCGTGGCCTCTGGTCCCATGTCCTTTCTGGGGATGAGGGAGAGGTACCCCTGGTCCTGTCTTAAGTTCTGTTCCTGGTCCTGGCCGGGTGGTATCCCTTTCCTGGCTTGGAAGGGGGGGGGGTACCCTGGTCAGAACAGGATGGGGGTACCCCCAGCCAGACAGGGGTACCCCCTCAGCCAGGACAGGGGACAATCAAGTTGTACTGACACGTCCTGTTTGTATTTTCTAGACACACTACCTCTTCTGAAATACATCGTACATCTAAGCAAAGTGTTGTTTCCATCGTTTTCAATTTTGTCAAATGTGAATAGAGCCCTAAGGCTTGTTTACACGTCGTACCGTCCAAGTCACCGTTTTTATACTATTCAACAATGGGTTCAATGCACTCCCATGGTGCTGTTTACACATACTGTTTGAAAGTTCAAAGGTGCCGCTGACAAAAAGATGACGTTGACGGTAAGTGTAAACAAACCCATAGGTTTCAGAACATTTTAAATCCTGAAATGAGAAATCTTTACGAACACTTCACCATTGTAGGTCCCTGGTTTATTGGACAGGTGATCGACGGACACACAGGGGTGTGCGCTGCCTGGGGTATTTATGTCAGGGGATCCTTCATACCAGGGACGCTTACTTATGTCTACGCGTTCGTACAGGTATGAGAAGACAGACAGAAGGGATGAATTTATCGCATTGCAAAGAAATTTTGACTTTATCTAGTTTTTCTTTCCAGATAATCTTGTTTACAGTACCATTAACTGTATATCTCGCCCATTGCGTTGATTTATCTCTTCGCTACCACGGTTACTCAAAATCAACTTCCGGTGTGGTGATGTTGCTGGAACACTTGAAGC
Organism: Haplosyllis leylae; assembly: GCA_038406175.1. Lineage (NCBI taxonomy): Eukaryota > Metazoa > Annelida > Polychaeta > Phyllodocida > Syllidae > Haplosyllis > Haplosyllis leylae. Next base: position 1,386 of record JBCAUG010006615.1, on the reverse strand, counting down.
ACCACCTGGTGTTCTACGTGTTTGTGTTACTCCACGGATTCTACGGGTTTCGTGAGTTCTACAAAGCGTACGGTGAGTTATCTAAAATATTTGTTTTTAAATTACAGAAATGTATTCATGTCGTCGTGCGCAGGTGTCATCGCCAAAACCAAAAAAAAAAAAAAAAGAAAACCAGAAAAAAGAGATTCGCCCTCGATGAGAATTAGATGTTCCTCATGGCAACATGTTCCTAATGGTCCATGGTATTTGGGGAATATGCCTTGGCACTTTTAAAGATAAGTAGGCCTACTTTAGGCTGCATTCATTGGTGGGAAGTTGTTCACACAGAATGCCATCATGACCTCACAATGTCATAATGGCATTACGTCATGGGAATGGGCCGGTGTGTTGTGTTTCACGACGTCGTGTTTTCTAATTCTTGGTATGTTTTGTTGTGCAGGTTCGATGGCGGCGATCATGGGTCCGGTGCGCACGTATAGCGTGTTGCTGGCGGTGGCGTTGCGACACTGGGCGCTCAACACGGATCCCCGCTCCCTCCTCCGCTACCTCCGAACAGACTCCCGCAAACTACAACATCGCAATTGACTAGGGGCTCATTAGGAAAATTTTACAAACTATTTATTTTTACATACTTAGTTACAAATATTTCTAGATTTTTAGTACGTTAGAGTTTTGTACCTGCATAAATACAATTTCAAATTAGGTCAATGAAAAATTTCAACGAACAGTGCAATCTAAATCCGTGTTATAGTTTCATCTACCCTCAGTTCAGAACTTACTTACTCACTTATTCTTGTAACCCACTGAAAATAACACTACGTTTGTTGCGCATGTTTTTTTATTGACACTATCATTCCAAAAGTAAGAAAGAAGGATTTTCTTCCGATTTGATGGTACTATTTTGTCGATGGTTTGTTAAAAAGCTAAGAATGTAACTGTATCACGCAAATCAAGGATGCGCTAGTCAAATAATCAAGTATATAAATAAAGCGACATTGCGATGCAACTCTGTTTTGTTTGCAATAGAAAAATCCATGCTTATTTCTCCCAGAACAATGATTCCGTTGATAAAAAAAACTTCAGAGATCACTCGGACCAATTTCCAGACCAAAGAAAGTCTATGGAAATAATGCAGTCCTCAAAAATGTAATTAATTCGTTGTGTAAAACTGGAGTGTTGCGAAAGACCTAAAAAATCAAGGAGTGAAGAATTCCACTTTGGTGACTCGTTAATGTTGTTTCATGCCACACTGTACCCAGAGGGTGGTTACTGATTACTCTGCCATCTGACCACCCTATGTCCCCCGTCTGGCCACCTGAAGGGGGGGGGGGGGGGGGGGGGGGGGGGGGGGGGGGGGGGGGGGGGGGGGGGGGGGGGGGGGGGGGG
>JBCAUG010006604.1:0-11324 GCA_038406175.1 Haplosyllis leylae | reverse complement strand
TGCGGTGGTAAGAGAATGTTGTTTCTTTTTTCCTGAGTGGGTATTATTTAGAATAGAGTTTAGGCCGAAAGAGTTAAACAAGCGTATTTAGCCAATTCGCATCACACGGAACACCATTAAACGTTTTACAGCCAGCACACTTTTGGTATTTTGCTGATTCATCCATAGTATTTCATCAATTATTAACAGAAGAAACAACCCTTTTTTTGAGGACACAAGTCCTTTTTGTGGGGCCAGTGATACCTCCGTTTTGAATTTATGGTGACATCTGCTCTGGGTTTCAAAGCAAATTTGGATTCCTTGCTTTCTTTCCTGTGTACAATGAATTCCGCAGATTCACCTCTGGTGCAACACCTGCTAACTGTATAATGGTCAGTTTGGCAGCCTAGCCGCAGCACAGCGCTCTTAACAAGTCGGCTACTGCGGCTTGGGTAAAAAGAAACAAACCTTGGCCATGTACATATTTGATGTTATCAGAAAGGTAGGAATAAACAATAGGAAAAAATTGGGAATTACGCCTGAAACAATCAGTGGTCTGCTGCGCTGCAACCCCTACTCACAAAATCTTCAAAGGTGTGAAACAGGGGATTCAATTGGCCTGTTTGCACGCGATTTCGGCCTCTTAATTCAAAAGAACTTTCTTAATGCGGTATAGGTACTGGAAACAACACCTTGTCTTAATGTTCCAGACATTCACAGTTACAGGTAAATGACAGGCACGCCTCCAGGTAGATGATCTTCTAAAGTAGCACCAGAGGTGAATTAACTCCTCATTGTTCTAAATCCGGATTGTCTCCGCAGTTGTTTAGTTTCGCACGATCTAGTTTTTTTTAAAATGGGGTTTTCATCTAATTGGATGAATTAGACGAATTGGACAGATGCAGTGGTGCATGAAATTGGTGCAATTCAAAGTTCCCCACAAGCATAGTTGACTCTGTGGTGTAATGGTTAAAGCAGTTGGAATGTAAGCAGGAGATCCTGGACTCGAACCCCACTTTTGTAAAAATTCTTTTTGTCCAATTCAACTAATTAGACAAGACTTTTGAAAAAACTCGAGTATGTCACGCCGCTCCGTCTAGTTCAGTCAGCGAACTACTCCTTCCAGTTTCTGTTTGTTACAACGAGAACGGTAATGTCATTCATACAGTATGCATGATGTCCGTAACACAGGCAGGTCTCCAAGAGGTGATGCACTGGAACTGATTAGGGTAGAGGAACACGCGATTCATTTCCATTTTCAATATACCAGGTAAATTCCATGATAGTTTGATTTTAAAAACGTTTATCAGAAATATGCTGTATTTTCTTTTCACTTGGAAAACACCCTTGACATTCTAGTTTTTCTATAAATTTTTTCTGTTTTAGTTTAAGTTTTATTTTCTGGTACATATCTGGTACATATACAAGTCAGCATATCCCACCAAATTTATCCGTAGCTGTAAAATACTTAAGATAGGAAATTTTTGAAGTAATTGGCAGATTTGTCAACTTTATGTTCTGGTAATTAAGCAAAAACCGGATTCTGTCTGACAAACTTTTGATGTCCTGTGTTTGAAGTTATGAATTATTTTATGAGCAGAAACCTGAGACATGGACGTTATCGGGTTGTATCAGTGAATTTAATCTTAGTAAATGTCACCCGTAAGCCCAAAAATTAAGGTCAAACACTGATTAGTACAAATTACTGATTCATCCAGTAAAAGTGGTTCAAGAAAAATTTTGTACAAAATACATTTACAACCTGGCTAAAATTTGATCAGATTGAAAAGAAATGAATAGAAAATACTTCAATCATAATGCCTATTTCTACTTTATTTCATTGACGGAAAATCCTTTTAAATAAGTTGAAAGGGAGAATAAGATCTCTCATTCCAACTATTTTACTTCATTTAATTTAACAAAAGCAGAATGAGAATTGATACGAATGAAATTTGAACGAGCCCACACGAATACAATCGAGTTTTTCCTTATGAAATTCTGTAGAATTCCACAGAATTTAAAATAAAAATTTGTAAAAAGTGGTATTTGAACCCACTACCTCTTGAGAGTTAGAGGTGCCAGCAGACCGCTACAGAGACACATGTAACATGGACAACATATATATGGATCCTAATTCATGCTTCAGTGATTTATCACATTCTATAGAATTCCATAAAATTCTACAGAATGCGTCTTCTTAAGGAAAAACTCGAATGGGACTGTTATTGTCAGACGATCCACCACCGCGGGGTATGTTTAGTTACTGAGGACGTAATTCAATCTCTCACTGTAAAATAATTAAATTGATTAAATTCCAGTTTTATTCAAAGTGAATAAAAGCCGTGAAACGTGATCTCCGAAGAGGCGGCCGCAGGATAATTTCGGTTCGCGCGAAGGATTGGATTTCACTTTTCGTTTTTTTCGTTCTATTTTTATTCGTTTATCATGTGATTTTGTTTTTCACTTTTTACTTTTGTCTTTTATGCTCTATCTTTTTCTCAGTTTTGATTCTTTTATTAATTCTGTGATTTATTTTTGCTTTTCTTTTTATTTCAAATTTCGCTCTATATTTACTTGTTTTAGTAATTTTTATTCTATTTTTAGTTTTGTTCTTTCTTTCTTTTATGTTCTGCATTCATTTTGTTATGCAATGACTTTGTGGCATCAGAGAAAATGAGTAAGAGTAAAAGTAAGAAATGGAAAGGTCAATCTGATTCCATACTTTAAGAAATGATAGCTCTGCTTAATGTGTGAAGTTCTTCCGTACAATTTCTTGTATCACTGAGACTCTTCTGTAGCATCAAAGTCCACCATTGTATTCAAACTTGTTAATGTTATGACTTCATGTGATTCCCCTTGACAGAGAAGTGAGATTTATATTCATGAAACTCCCTGACTTTCTGCTGCGGCTCACCGAATTTTTCACAAATTAGTTGAAAATGGCAATAATGGCACCACAGGCGTGGCTATGTGAAAACAAAAAATCCAGCACAAAATATTAGCCAACTGACCATTGAACCTGGGACCTTAGCCAGTTGGATCTGACACTTTACTCTCTGAGCTATTGAGGTATGTGTTACTTAGGAAATCTAAGATATGATCATGCTCTGCTTGTTCCAACTAAATTATCTAAGTCCAAGATGGAAGTGGTGCAGGAACAAAAGACAATTTAAGGATATCCCAAGTAACAGATGCCTCAATGTTCTCATCGAGCAGAGTATCACATCCAAATGGCCAAGGATCTAGGTTCAATGCTCACGGGGGTAACATTTTGTAGTGGATATTTTGTTTTCATTTAAAGCCTTTTGATAACAATATTACTATTATTGTCAATTTTCTGTGTAAGTGAAATACTCGAGTGTAAGTGAATAGATATTGTGCGTTTGGCCGCGTTACAACGTAAGTTTGATTAGTGTCCTCATCGTCAAGGCAACAGGAATGATACCACAGGAGGCGATGACCATTAGGCTGTCGATAATTCAGTACAATCACATTGCTTAACAGGAAATTATCTTAGTAAGGATTAATTCAGCCAAGTAGACCTACCGCGATGGAATACACCCAATGTTCGTAAGCTTTTTACTCCATTGACGGAACAATTGAGTTTTCTTGAATTCGAATCAGAAGCTCCATCTAATTCAACTAATTAGACAACAAAAATTCGAAATATCAAAAATACTTTTTTTTGGATTTTAGCAGCCAATTTACTAATCAACAGTCAGGCATGCTCACCATTACACCAATGAGACAACTGTGACTGATGGCCATAAGAAAGTTTCTCAGTATGTTCGACTCATTCCAGTTGAATTCAGCTAGTTTAATGCACCTACTACAGAATCGGGAAAACACTACTTGTGCGAAGCAGTGCTTTGAAAATGGTGGTTGATGTTGCCCTTTGGAAAAATAATTTTACCAGAATTCTAACAGAATCTGGTGCAATTTATTTTCGTTGCGATGTGTTATACAAATATTTCACCCAATGAAACGATTAAGTGGATCATGCGTGTGGATTTTGTCTTGCTTAACTTTTCTGATTGCATTTTGTGTTTTTTTTTTTGCCAAGAGCGAAGAACTGGTTGTCGGCTTCAGGCAGTTTCCTGTTGGGGGTTAATGTGGTGTAGTTTAAATAAATCCAAGTACACACACAGATTTTATTATATCAAAACTTTATTACTTTAAAAAATAGACAAGACAATAAGCGAGCGATAATAGATAAACATAACACAGAGGGCAGCACGTTCAATCATTGTCATTATCACAAAGGTCAAGGTCACCAGCTCAAGAAAACATCTACAAAAACCAGTGCGAGATACAAGGCTGACTCACAGCTATGAAAAGTTCGTTAACTCATCTCCAAAACAGATGAGTTCATGCTTGCTCATCTGGAAACAGATGATAATGTTGACTTAATTCGTTAATTGATTACCATGAAGTGCTCCTTCCATGCACACGTTCTTAAACTGTCGTTATTATTCAAACTGAGACGATTTCCCAGCAATGATGATGACGTCCCGAGATTTTGACAGAAACACAGAAACAATCAATTCTGCTAATGGAGTTCGTGCGATGACTTGGTCACGTTTCCGCTTCCGTTCAAACTACGCATGCGCCTTCCATCTGGTTACTCCAGAGGACAGAATCCTCTCTGGGGGTCATGAATTTTACCACATTCAATGTCTGAAAAAGTACATTTAATGGCCGCAGTCTCTAAGTAGTTTGCTTCTGAATCTCTAGGGGGCGCTGGTGTTCTCCCTGGGTGATTAGGAAACAACAGTCCTGGAGGTCAGCAGAACAAGAAATGATGCGCGATAACTCAGAAAAAATGTGTTCTTTTGTGACCAATATCCAAGAGCTGCCAAGACAGCCATACCTCACCCACTTTTGCTTGCACAGTGTCCCTTGTTTCTTGTTCTGCCCCTCCACCCCGCTGACATATATTTCCTAACCATTAAGTCCTGCCCATAAATCGTTCTCCACTTTGTTTGGTAGAATTCCCAAAGAAATCTGATCCAACCCTGAATTTTGTACCGTACTCCCTCATCAGTGTTCACCCTTCTTCAGCCTATTTGCCACATATTACTGTCACTATCAGAAGCCTAAGGCTCTGACATTAGTTCTGCCATCCTTTTCTCACAAATGACTTAGTATTGTTGTTTATGGTACAGTTTTCCCTGACCACACAGTATTTTTCGACTTTTCAAATTCCAGTATCACCTACAATACTAGGTTCTTAATCACCATCCAAAGGATGTGATCTGGCTCTGTAATATTCTGCAGGATATTTGTGAGTAGAGCATAACCAATCACATTTGCCTGAGTAATGTTGTGAGTTGCAAACAGCCACTAGAGGGCGTGGTTGACAGTGTCACGTGACCCTACAGGGCTGAGTCTTTTGTGTGGTTCTCATTGGTGTCGTGGTTGTCATGGTTACATGTCACAGCTGGAGGTAATTCAGCCCTGGATAGCCTTGGTAGGTTGCAGCGCCCTCCTACTCCAGTTACTACGGTGCCGTGGCTGTGCTGACTGGGCTCAGGTGATTCTAGCTTTTTCTTGCACAGCAGTTCTACTAGAATCTGCCTGAACTTGCGGCTACAGAAGCAGTAGATGATGAAGTTCATGCTGCTGTTTGCCACCACCATCAGATCACTGATTCTTTCGTAGAAAAAGTACGCCTTGGGGCACATTCTCTTGTCGTCACTCAGGAAGGAGAAGAGGCTCTGGGTGATGAGCGCCGGTGTCTGACAGATGACGAAGACGAGCACGACGACGATGAGGATCAGGGTGATGTCGTCCTCCGAGCGGCTGTGGCTGCTGCCCTCACTGGAGCTACTCAGGAGTTGCGATCGCCTCCTCCTAGTCTTCTGGAGAGCCGTGAAGAGTTTGTAGTTGAGGATGACGAGGGTGACCAGTGGCACTAGGAACATGACTAGGAAATACAGGATATTCGAGTAGATGATTTGGTAGTAAATGTTCGCGCCCATTGTAGAAGGCATTGACCTTAACTCATCCTTGCCGTAGATGTTCTTGGTTTTAATCACTTTGTACTCGAAGAAGCGAGGCAGGTTGTACACTATGCACAAGATTACAACGCCGACGACGTGACGCCGAGCATGGTAAATGGAGCAGAGGTCGGACGCCTCGTACGGGCGGCACACAGAGATGTAGCGATTGACGGTGACCAGCAGCGTCAGGTAGATGGTGGCGCACTCGGAGATGAGCGCGAATGGCCACACGTAGGTGCCGAGGTACGGGAACACCCCCATGAGGTCATCCAGCCACCCCGTGAAGGTGTGAATAGAGGTCAGCACTCTGAGGATCAACACCGTCACCAGGAACATGGTGTCAGCTACCTCTAGTGACACTAACAGGAAGGGCGTGGCCGTCTTGGATCTGTCTCTCCACAGGCAGATCATGGACAGAGTGTTACCCGTGAATCCGAAAAGACACAGTAGTCCCATCATTACCGCCTCAATGATAAAGTCAAACAACAGGCAGTGCGCATGCTCTTCCGGATACTGCATCCGGGGAGTTCCATTTCCGGTGGTTGATGGATACCCGCTGGTATTTTCAGCCGACATGGTGGTAAGATTGGCAAGTGTCATTGCGCCTCTCTCTGATGACGTCATATTGTCGTTTCCATGGAGATACAGATGGTCAAAAGGAGACACGTTGGGAAAGGGCGACGGCGATTCAGCATTGGCGGCCATTTTATCTATCATCCTATCTGCAAGTATAAAAACAAAAGAAATTAAAATACAGACTGGACATTTCTGTTTCTATTATTTTTCTCATTTTTATTCCCATTGTTGAAGGTGACATTCAGGTATTAACCCATCTCACAGTTACCCTTTATATCTTGCAAAGATATTTTTGCTTCAAAAATATCCCCAAAACTTTATATTTGTTTGAAAAAAAATATATCAAACAATAAATTGTGCGAATAAGTAAGAAAAGTCAGTCAAAGAAGAAGACAAAGAAACACGCAACCTTTAACTTGAATATAATTACAATTAATAACAGTATCCTAGCAACACAGACCCATGTCTTTTTCCTTGGTAACAACTATTAATCATTAAAGTATAAAATTACAACTTTAAATATCAAGAGTTCCTTTCAGCACATTGGTTTCTATGGCTACCCTGTGTCTCAAAGTTTTTACAGCATTTTTTCTTAACTTTACCGGATTAAGGACGGAAGATTTTTGAAGCCCTGTTTTTTTTAGAATGAAAGTAGTCAATTTCTTATTGACTTCTTACCAATTTATCTATTGTTTCAATGAAACTAGTTAAAGTTTGTTACTGACTTCTTGCAAACTGGTATATTTATTACAATGAAACTAGTTAAAGTTTGTTACTGACTTCTTGCAAACTAGTATATATTTATTACAATGAAACTAGTTAAAGTTTGTTACTGACTTCTTGCAAATTAGTATATTTATTACAATGAAACTAGTTAAAGTTTGTTACTGACTTCTTGTACATATGTATCTTTCTTATATCAATATTTGTCCATTTACATTGGAAGAAAATTACCACGTACTATCAGTCTGCAATACCCTGCTCACACCTTGTCATTAGTATTCCAAAGTTGTTTGAGTCTAATTAACATGAGATTGCAGGAAAGTAAGGTCAGAAATCAGGTCAGGACCCTGGAATTAGTGAGACACAACAGTGTCCTCAGGTTGGGACAGGTCCCAAGAGTTGAGCGAGTTCTGCTCGTCTGTTTGATGAGAGGTGAAGATTTGCACAGATTAGGTGCTACATCCTGAGGATTTACGGAGACCTACTAGAGTTTTTCACAATCTCTCCACAATACAAGAATGCCAACATTGCCAACTTCGTTTAAGCTCTTCCATTAAAAATGAACTTGTCCAATGTAGCATGTAACCTTAAAATGTAATCCTCATATGCCCTTTGATTACTAATTTCACATTTACTGAAATCAGTTCATGTAAATAAAGAAGAAAACTGCAATGCCAACATTACCAACTTTGTGTGTTTGTGAAAAACTCGACCAGTAGTGTAATGTAACTGACTATTGGTCAGTTCCACAGGATTTGGAGAAGGATTTAACAAGATCTAGATGCGTGTTACGTTGCACCATTACCATAGCGAGAAGTCGTATTTAAAAAGAACGGTGCGCACTGGGTTATGAGCAAACCCATGAACTTTGCAGGCAGATAAAGAAACAGGATTTTAGGGCCCGTTTACACCAAGCATCAGCGTCAATGTTGCGATGAAGCATCCGACACAGTCCTCATTGAACACAATGGACTCGCTCCAAATTGGTTGTAACACCATTCGCAATTGTGGTCAATGAGAGCTGCGTCGCAAGCGTCATCGCAGCATTGACAGGGGCTCAGAATAAATCTGCCATCAAGCATCCCTTCACTAATACCTGGTGGAAAAGTGGTACACTCCGCAAACAGAAACTGAAAGTGAAGGAGAAGAAAGAGGATTATCTGTAATCCATCCCACGCCCTGATTGCCTTCAACCTGTTGACTCGAACCGTGCACAACATAAAACAATGGAAATATAGTTGGAGAGTCTGCATGCGAGGGTTGCAGTGTCCAAATTTGATAGTATTGCCAAAAAAGGGTCTTGGCCTGGTGACATATTTGACACTTAACATAAAGATATATTTAATCTTCAAAACCAGAGAAACTGTGAAATTTAATAGACTTTTGTGAAGATTTAGTTTAAAGTTTTAACTTATCAAAAGATCTTTTCTTACTGTTGAGAAAAAGTTTCACAAAGAGTTTTGATGCTACCAGAAGATAAGGAAATGAAGGGAATTTGAATTTTCGTCCTGAGGTGAGATAAAACAGTCTCTCGTTTCCTTTATCTTTGTAGAAATGTAAAAATGTCACCTCAAGAAAAGTGACAATAGGCTGGCTCGTTGCTTTGTGGGAAGTTCATTGTGACATTTATGAAATCATGATGACATTCAGTGCAAAACAAATAGTAGGGCAAAAGGTGCCCAAAATCCCTGTGCCAGTTAATTCAATCACTAAGCTGACTCTAAGCGAGCCAGCAATAAAGATACGTCTGTGTATCATTGATGATCAGGGTGTTTTTTCAATCCATGTTCATCATTTCTTCACCTGGAAAAATGAACGGCTGGGAATTAACATTATTTCTTCTCTTGAACCAATTACATCTATTTTTGGACAACCTTTGTACAGTCGGAAAAATGCTTATTTACAGCAGTCTCTGCGGTGAGCCTTGTTCAGGGCCATGGACAGGTTCGGCAAATCCAATTATCGGCAGATTGGGCTCGTTGAGGCTCGTTCAATTCAGTGTTTGACTACTGAACAAGATACACCTCACACCGTCATACCGTGGAATCTGGGCGGCCTCAAGTTACTCAAACGATGCATCTCACACCGTAGGATCTGGGCAGTCTCATATTTACTGAACACCATAGACGTCACCCTATCCGTCAAAAATCTGACACCCTGAAATGAATTTAAGGATTATGTGACACCAGACAAAATTTCAATCCTATGACTTTACGTAGAAAATCACTCACAGAGGCCTTTTCTTAACCCGTCCTAACTCCCAGTGTATCAGCTCATTCGCCTCACCTCACTCTCTATTGTCCCTTAGTTTGGGAACAACCCAGTCCGTTTCCTATGTTTCTATTGAAACAGTCCCGTGAAATTCATTTGTAGGAATGAGTCCTGCTGAAAGGGTAGCATCGTATTTCAGAGAGAGGCAACTCAATTAGCTGCGTCCCATTTCTGTCTCCTGATTGGATCTCAGGTTTCGTTTGAATTCTTCGAGACGCTAGATTGATATTTAAAATCTTAGGGGTTTAAAAACTTAACACGACCAAAAATAAAGCAACCTATTTTGTTCAAAAGTCAAAAGCGATAAAGAAAATGGCAGTAGCATGCATTAGCATGCATTGTTTTATTCTTGGTACTGTTGGGGCGGAAACATCAGAAGTTTCTTTTCTTCAAAAACATAATTTTTGTTGTTCAGGCGGTGACATCAATAGAATTGTTTGTCTGTCTTATTAAAAATTAAACATCACGCACACTGTTTCTGTACCACGCGATGCTAACAAGGCTAATGTGACAATTTTACCTTTATGTTTTTAATTACAAACTATGAACCTTCCGGACTCAGAGTAAATTCACGATGTACAGAAAAATAACGATGTGGATTGAACCGTGTTCCATTCTGAATCCATCTAATTCGAGTTTTTCACAAACACACAAAGTTGGCAATATTGGCATTATTTCCATACAATTTCAATTTTCTTCTTTATTTGCACCAACTGATGGTAGCAAATACAAAATAAGAAATTAGGGGGTATATGAGGATTTGATTGCAAGGTTAAATACTTTATTGGATTAGTTGATTTTTAATCGTAGAATTAAAACTAAGTTGGCAATGTTGGCAATCTTGTATTCCGGAGAATTTGTGAAAAACTATTGCCCCGCTGTTCGTTTCAGGATGAATTGTATCAGTCTCAGATATCATTTTCTTCCCTGGATCATAACAGCTGTGTCATTCGTTAAAAGTTGTCAATTTGCTCCTGGTAATTAAATCAAACTGTCATGGCGATTTAAGGTGACTGACACTTAACAATTAACTCAAAATGTAAAACCCAAGTGGCCTGTTGTATTTCTCCGTCTGCGTTGGACAGAAAGAATTCCTGCCCTTTTACCCAGTTGCGTTGTGAAAAGAACCACTTGACCGTCACATCTTCTCTGTGAAATAAAAACATGTTGCTCACAAAAGTTTGTCCTTATGATAGATTAACGCACAGAATGAAAGGATGAAGCCCTCAAAGTTCTACAAGTGTCTAGAACAGGACAACTAATTGTTACACAAACTGAAGCCTCACAAGTTCTCTGTATGACCAGGACAATAGGGTTTTGTTCTACAATTACATAACAGCGGCCGTGAAGTGATGTTTCCGCTTCCGGTCAGAGCAGCATCGTGCAACAGGTCAGCAACAGGTCACACAACCTCACTGATCTACACCCACACACCAACATCAACTTCACCTCACTCAACTACTTACAGATCAAAGTAATGTGATCAATACACATTCGTTTCAGGAAGGAGTAAGTAACTGATTTCTTTTATTGACCGTGGATGTCGTACGTGCCAATTAGTTAAAATTAGTATGTCAGCTTATTACTTTCCCACATACTTTTTCAATGAGACTTTTAAAATATGAAACTGAATGAAATAATTTTAACACTTCTGCTTTCTTACTAGCTCTTGAATTCCAAAAGTTTTTTGTACTTGATGTCACCAATATTTACACTGTCTTGGTTTGTGTAGTAAAACTCAACCCCAGTCAGAATTGAGTGTCCGCCAGGTCA
>JBCAUG010006593.1:0-11325 GCA_038406175.1 Haplosyllis leylae | reverse complement strand
GATTGCTCCAAACTCCAAAAATTCAAGAGAAAACCTGAGATTTCATGAAATCATATTTCCATTTAAAGAGCAAAGCTTTTTCACAGCTCTGCTAAAAATACAGCCAAGGGGTGCAAGAGATAGTCCTTATCTGGGACAGGGGGGGGCATGGCCCCCATCCCCCCTGGATCGGGTACTGCCTAGCACAGTCAGTAGAGCACTAGAGTGATGATCCAGAGGCCCTGGGTTCAGTCCCAACTGGGATCAACTTTTGACAATTTTTTATTTGCTCTTCTCTGTGTAGAGAGCTGTCAGACAATCTGACAGAAACGCGTATCGTAAAAAACCCGATTCATTTTGATTTAATTTTAAATGAATAAAACATATTTTTCACACTACTATAACCGTTTTGTAGGTGACATTTGTGATTATGACATGGACGGAGATTCCATAAATAACTCAGTAGACAACTGTCCACACTTATCTAACACTGACCAGTCTGACACTGATGGTATATTTAATATGATTGTCTTCAATACAAATTTCGACAATTGCAGACTTAATTCGTGAATGATACTGCACAATTTTACCTATTTATCCAACAGGTAACCAAATAGGAGATGCGTGTTCAGATGATTCCGATGGAGATGGAGTCAAAGACAACGCGGATCATTGTCCAAAGAATCCAAGTATCACAGACACCTCGCTCACTGGGTACAGTTTAAATATCCATATAGAATATACTCTACAATTGTTTAAAGTTGGGTACTTATAGTCAGTACTTCCTTTACTCTTTGCAAGATCATTTTCGTTTGGTTGGTGACTGATTATTCTTGCCTTTTCCAGTTATACACTGGTAGAGTTGTACCCAAGTTTGGCAACCAATGCAACTTCCTGGAAACTGAGTCATAATGGTAGAGAAGTGAAGATGACCGAGGCAGATACTGCTATGCCTGCATTTATAATCGGTTGGACAACATGAATATTTGCAGCTAAAATAAGTTTCAAAAAACAAGAAATATACCGTGTGATACCTATGAACAATTAACGCAGTGGTAAACTATTGATCGTATCATGCACTATTGCTGAAAGAAGAAAGAATTGGAAATTTACCCATAATAGAGTACAGCAAATTCCTTAAAGATTTGACTAGAAATTCAGTTGCAGCCGCTCAAAAACTACAAAAGGGAGCGCACAGACTTTTGGTTATGATTTGAAATAAATCTAACCACTTTTAAAACAGCAGACATATTGTTATTCAGGTCCCCAATCCTATGGTCCTGTGGACTATTCCGGTACTTGGTATGTTGATGGTGATGCTGGACAAGATTACATTGGATTCGTTTTCAGTTACCAAAGTAATAGAAAGTTCTACGTAGTTCTCTGGAGGCACCAAAACTACAATTATAATTCATATGGTGGAATAAAGGGCATACAAATCAAGGTAATATATATGCCTGTTACTTATAGTTGATGCAATGTTTTAAACATTTTCACCAAAAACTATTCTGTGACGGAGGTGAAGACAGTGGTTTAATCTACATCAAAATTCATTGTGGAGGAAAATGCATAGAAATAATTCCGGAAAAGAAAACTTCAGACCTTGGCTAATGTAATTGGAAAATTTCATCTTCAGCTGGTGAACTCAAACACGGGTCCCAGTCAGGCACTGGCGGAAGCTCTGTGGGACACCGACGATAGTCAGCACACAACTCAAGTCAAACTACTCTGGCATGACCCTGCTATGATTGGCTGGACACACCGAACCCCCTACAGATGGAACCTGTCACATAGACCCTCGTTGGGTAGAATCAGGTAGGGTATTTCACACGAACGGGACAATTAGGCTTTTATTTGAGCATGTTTGTCAATTGCTTGATTCAGAAACTCTGAGATTTCTACAGAAAATATTTATAGTACAAAGCCAAAGAGTTTTGATTCCAATTGATGACTTTTTTTGCGAATATAAGAAAGCCCAGCTTTGAATGGAATAAATAGTGGTAGATTCAGGCAAAATAAAAGAATACGTGGTCGAATGAGGTGGCGCGTTAGCCTCTTGTATACACCTATCTTATTTTTCCCAATAAGCATTTCTGTCGGATCTGACAGATCTGGAACTAAATTTCTACTCTTTGCTATGACATGACACCACCTTTTCAGGCTGGTGTTGAATAATGCAGATGGCTCTCAGTTAGTTGATAGTGGAGATCTGTACGACACAACACTGAACGGGGGGCGATTGGGTGTATTTGTGTTCGGTCAACCATACGTTCAATGGTCCAACCTGATAGCGAGATGCATTGATCGACAGAATGAAGCTCTCTACTTTGACGGAACGAATGATTATGTACAACTTGTCAGTGACAGTATAACCACATTGTTACTGAATGATAGGTAAATGCTTTTGTCCACAAACAGCATTATAAACTGTTTTAAAGGTTGCTTTACTTATTTGACTGAATAAAAAAATTATAGTACAAACTGTCGACAATTATAGCAGGAATAACTTGGTGAAGTTTTAAGAAAATTCATTATTCTGTTTTTTGAGTATTTGAATGATAAAGTCTGCTCTCTAGGCCGATTAAAATCAATGGTAATCGTTATTTTACTCAACATTGGGATTGTGAAATTTCTTTAAATTTTACACTCTGTTTTAATTCTTAAAATGATAAATAAAATAAGTTAAAAAATTATAATTTAGTATCTTTACCTTTCCATCTTAGACAGAGGTACATATTTTTCTTGTCTTAATGACAATTACAGTGTTACACTAGAAGCATGGATTCAGCTTGACGATAGCTATGGTAATGGGAAATATCCAGTGATATGCACAGCGAACAGTTACCTGTGTCTGTACGTAGAAAACGGAGTAGCGGTAGCACAATACTACGAGAGTACTGCGAGTACCGCGACGACATTACCAGCGCAGTATTGGAACCATCTCACCTTGAGATATGAAGAACAAAGTAAGTGTATTGACCATATGAAATACTCAACAGATAGATGTTTCCTTGGAAAGGGAATATTTCGACAGTTTAACTTGCCCACTAAAATGTGTTTTTTTAGCTTTCGCCAATTACGAGTAATTAGACTAATTAATTTTTTAAATGTTTGCAGCACATACCTTGACTATTGTGGTAAATGGTACAACGAATGGAGAAACAGTCTCCAACTCAAATGTACTGCCAATTGATTGGGTAAATATGAATATTTGCAGAATTATCAAAATACTTTCACACACATGGGAACGAAAATTGTAAACACGTTTCTCCGTTTCAATTTTAATTAAGTCTTTTTCTTGTCTATATGCAGGCTGATGTTTCTGCTAAGACACTGTATTTAGGAACAGATACGACAAATTATTTTCAAGGAAACATGGACGAGGTGAGATTCTATTATTAGGTACCAACTGAGATACGAATTTGTGTGAAGTTTCTGTGGATTTATTCGACTTTTTCCGTTTTTCTTCAGTTAAATTTGTCAAATTTGTGTAAAATATTTTGAAATTCTGGTCATTTTTCTTACAATATGGGTTTTTTAAAAAAATAAATACCTATAAAACTATTGTAATCTGCTGATAGAAAATACATATTTGTATTACACATCTGACATAATGGGAGAAAAAGACCTTAAGAAATTTATGATGGAATTTTAAAAAGAAAAATTGTGAATGTTTTTCTCGTAGGTTAAAAACCCGAGCTACCAATTTTGTTCTCTTGTAGATGGACTGTATACTATCAGTGAAATAAGCTCATCGTACATGAGACACCTCTTGCAAATAGTCTTATATGTTAATTGATTTTACAAATTAATAAAAAACAATAATAATCAGAATAAACTTTTAAAACTTGCATCATTGATGACAGCCACAAAGTCAGGAGCAAAATAAATTTTGGCCTTTTTCCCTCTCTTGTTTCAACAGGCCCGACTGTACAACATCTGGTTGGATGATGCAGAGATAGACGATCATCTGCAGACAGCAGGGTTATTCTGGCAACATCACAAACAGTATCTGGCTGGTTACTTCCCAATGGATGAGAATCAAGGATCAACCTACCTCCGCGATTATGGTAACTATGGTCAAAGTGGACTGCTGCAGGGCGGAGTCTCCTTCGTTGAGGTATTTAGATCTAAGTAAAATTCATAATTTTTATTTTCCAACAAAGCCAACAATGCTGATTTGATTTGATTTATTATGGTTCAAATAATATAATCTTTGACAGCCAAATTTTACGTAAAATTCAAACGTAAACAATTAGTAATGAATCGAGTGTTTTTCAGAGTTCATTGGATTATGGCCGATATCAAATAGACAACCCAAATGCACGCTGATAGATTAGTGATCAGATTAATTAGATAATCCGCCTCGGAATAAACAAGTATCGACGTCTGTGATATGTTACTGTATTTGAGTAAAGAGATTATCATGTAATCTAATTAATGCTTTGATAATGGAAAATATGGCATGTTTTCAAAGTATTTATATTTTTTTAGGAACCAGAAAGAAATGGTTTTGATTATGTACATGAATCTATAAATATTGCAATTGGATTGTAATTCCTATTCAATGTAAGAATATACTTGTTTGCTGGTCAAACTTCGCCTTGTTGTAATATTGCAATTAATTATTCACATATGAAATATATTTTCCTTGCTTAAATAGTGCTTTCAAAGCACTAGAACCTGTGCAAATTACCCATTCGAATAAATATTATGCAAATACTTGATGTTTTGAGGACTTATTGAACAAAAAGGCCCTGCTGGGATTGGAACCCAGGATCTCCTGTTTACTAGACAGGTGCTTTAACCAACTTTAACGAAGCCACTTTGAGAGAAGTACTTGAGATAAAGCCTGTTAAAAAAATAAAATCATCACCTCCAAAATTTTTGGTTGACAACATTTCAAAACCTTTCTTCAGTTACTTCAAAAATTACATGGTAGTCTCAAAAAGGACGTCATCAATGTCTAGAGTGTCCAGTCTCCTATTGAGTCTCATTGTTGTATCATACTCTCTCCGCACATGCACAAAACCCATACAATTCTCAAAAACATGTGACTCTCAAAAATCAGAAAAATTTAAGGATCACATAAGATGTCATTTTATCCCAAAAAATTAAAATAAATGATGTTATCTTATGTGATTCTGTATTTTTTTCTGTTTTTTGAGAATTCTATACTTTCCAGAGAATCATAAGCTTTTCCAAAAGTCACTGCTGAGAATCGCATAGGTTATGACATCACAGCAGCCATTTGCAAAATGAATGAAAAAGTGTATTTTATAGATTTTATTGAAATATTTCAAAGTAAAATGAAAATAGTGCATGTAAATAAAGGTTTTTATTTAATAACTTTTGAATTGCAGTCAGCTGTCCTGTAGACTCTAAACAGCAATGACAGCTTATTTAGACTTATTACATTGGACTGTAATCAGAACTGGAACAGGTTTCCATACTAAATTTCTTTCCAATTTCCGATTTCTTTCATTTTTATGCAGTATTCATGAAAAATTGGTCAAAACAATAGATTGGCACCTCAACCTTTAGAGTTGGCCTCCATGTCTGAAAATCAGGATGCGCCAATACCCTATGTCTTCCTATCTTTTGGAGTATAGGCCAAAATATTATTGGTATGCCACTGCATTTTGTTAGGAAGCAAAATTAAACTTGACTTGTTTACATCAATGGTAAAAAAATGGGCTGTAAAAGTTCTGTTTCTATTTCATTTGTGGGTATCTGTTTAGATAAAATTCAAAGAAAAGATACATATTGACAATTTTTACAGGAATATGCCTAATATTCATAAATATGAGACTGAAAAGGTAATTTTGAATATCACTTTCAGCTCTTGCATATAATCATTGTACAATATTGCTGGTGCAAAAAGATAGATCTAATTCTTCTTTGAAGTCCAAACGTATACAATAATATACTTCTAAGATAAATCTTTTGTAATTAATGACTAACTCGCTGGGGTCACCAGAAACGTTTTAAAAAGACACGCGACACTTTGTTTAAAATGTTTAAATTCATTGACTTCACTGAAGAGGGATTCAGAATCGACGTTTGCCGTGATTTCACTAACCTGCACAAATAATCTTCTCTTGTTTGATCTGCCAAAAAAAATTAATGCTCTTAAAATGAGTTATTTGGCCAGATTGGATTTGGGTCACAAATATTTGTACATTTTGCTAATATCATTTAGGAAAGTTAAAGTGAAGGAAGAAGAAGTACCCTATTTCTGTACTTTGGCAGGTATCCATTCTTTTGCGAGGATACAGACAATGGACGACTAATTTGGCATAAGCCATTTGTGAAACAAAATCTTGTAATCTTCCTATCTGGGAAGATTCCATATTTCAATATTTTACACATTCAAACCACTCATCTTAGTGCATTTGACACACATTACGATGAGTCAGTTATTAGGGTTGCTGCCACCCCTTGGTTTTCACGGTGGGGAATCTCGCAAGGTGGACACGGATTTAGTCGACAGAATTTCGCACAGCTACACAGTTTTAATACTTATTGTTTTTGCAATAATAGTCAGCACTAAACAGTACGTCGGAGATCCAATAGAGGTAAGTACACGTGTGGAGAGATACAAAAATTCACCCCGAAACGTTAAATCCATTCTCTTGTCCATGGATTAACTAAGTAAAGAGATAAATAGTGAAAAAGCAACAGTAACGTTCTTGTGGTCACATTAAAGAGCTATACATATATGAGTTTTCTTTTTTCAAAATTCCTGGTCTAAGTAAACGAATTGGATAAAAATAATTTTGACAAAAGTTGGGTTCGAGTCTAGATGCTTTTGCTAATATTTCAACTGCTTTAGCCATTATACCACAGTGTCAACTCGTGCCTAAAGGCACTCGAACAAATTATTTTAGTTGAAAGAACTCCGACCAGTGTTTTAACATATACATAAATTTATATGAATCATTTTGATGTAAATTATACATGCTACTAATAAGATACCTCTTAAATTGATTCATGGACACAAAATAACATTCTTTACATTTTTGTAGTGTTGGGTACCAGCTTACTTTGAAGAATTTTATCATGAGTATGCCAATAAAATCTGTTGGGTTAGTAACACCTATTATAACCCATTTGAGAGAAGAATTCCCGAAGCACATGAACCTCGGAAGATGATCGTTTATTATCAGTGGGTAAGTCGTTCTAATAAGTATATAATCCCATAAAATAAAATTAACCATTTCCTTATCCGGAGATCAACGAACATCCAGAGAAACTCAAAATTTACCAAAAAACTTTTGCAGGTACCGATAATTCTACTCGTGCATGCACTATTCTTCTATCTGCCGTACTGCTTCTGGTCAGAAATGAACTCCAGGTGTGGAATAGATATCAATGCAATGGTAGAAGCTTCTAAATCCATGCACGACACAGAGAACAATGAGAAACCTTTGAGATACACAATAACCCAATTTGATAGATTTTGTGGATCTTTCAGGAAAAGACATGTGGTAAGACATACACATTATCCTTAAGGTTATAGTACATACTTTTGACGTGTTTTAAGTAATGGATAATGTCCTGGTCAGAGGACATTATTAGTTGAGAGTTCGTCCAAGGGGCCTTTAGGCCCAGATGATGAATTCTCAGCTAATAATGCTCGATTGACCAGGATATTATCTAATATAAAAAATTTTGAGGGCTGGAGAACCCCTATAGAGTTTACTTTTAGTGGTCTTACTATTGTCTCTCCCGAGCAGTGATTAATGTTCAGAATCACTCACCACTGAATGGGACTGTTAAGAGGGTCTTTACTCATAGGTCTGTATTGGCATAATTGTCATTTTGCCTTATGTTCCCCCATAAATGGTCCAGAAAGTTACTGGGCCGAAGTGAAGACAATAGCATGGAGAGAGCCACTGAGTCACATGGAGCGACCCTTGTGGCCTTCCCGGACTGCATTGCTTGCTTGGCCACCTAACCATATACATCACTCCGTTCGAAATATTGGCAATTTTGGATTAATTTTCTTATTATGAAGGAGTGCTCATATCTGTTTGAAATTTTAACTGGTTATTGTCTGGATACCTAACTGTCTGTGTGCAAAAGGATTAAGTTCTGTGATTATTATTTCTGGTGGATTTTTTACCTCAAAGTTGACGAAAAATTGGATTTAGGTGATCAAAAAACAAGGTAAAAATTACCAAAATTTATACTAAAACCTCTTCCAATCACTGTAAAACTTACACAGATCATCTAGAAATTGTCAAATTAGTATGGTAACATAACTCACACTTGCATGCAAATGTCTTTTTTTCAGAACATTGCACTTTTAGTGCACCCGGGTCAGTGCACTGAAGATGCCAATTTTCATGGCAGGTGTCACATCTGAGGGGAGAGCCACTGTGAAACAATAGCTAGACACAGTGGTTTTCCTCTCAGATAATCAGCACCTTCTCTGAATAGACGACAGCCCTTAAAATTATTTATACTGTGGTTAATTACAATGCAGTCTGGTGACCAATATTAATAAACATTGACGCAATTTTCTATTCATAAAAGTGGCTTTTATTTTTAAGGAAACCCACTGCTGTCTTGCTCATTGACTCCATTGTTTTACATGCAATCAATGAGACAATAAACAGAGTGTTTCCATTGAAGTGTCATGAGAAGTGACACATGCCACTTCTACTGACACTTCTGCACTTACTCAATTTGACAAATAAAATGAAAATTTTACATGGGTGTTGTAATACATTTATCCATGGTCTAAGAACAAATTTGAGATAATTAAAACTATTAGAATTTGGCTCTTTTGACTGGGAATAAGAATATTTTTGGTAATTTTTATATAAACCTCGTTTTGCAAATGGTTGAAACTGCAATAAATCCAAATTTTTGTTTACGTTTTTTACAAAGAAATAATAATCTCATCCAATATTCCTTCCACACACAGACAGATATTCTAATTCTAAGTACATTCTGTGAGGTTAAAATTGTTAAAAAGTTTCATTCTGCAATGTAATGTACTGTATGACACATACACTTGAAATGAGCCTTCCTGCCCTCACACAAGGCCATTCATGTGAACTTTGTTCAATTTCACTTAAATTAACAATTATCAATTGGCTATTGTGGCTGATTGATGTTTATTAAAATAAATAAATAACTTCTATTCATGTATTATCTAACAAAACACTACTCATACACTACATACATTCATCCAGTTTCCAGCTAGATAATACATTCATAGTGTTATTTATCTATTACACAATGCATTCTGAATGTCAGTTGTCCACAGAAATGTCCAGAGGAAATAGACAAGTTTGAATTATGGTATATGTAAACTAAAATTAGTAAGAACTTTATTTGACATTTGTATCTCAATAATTACTATTTTAACAATTAAAATAGTGTTTAAAGTTTATAGAATACTAACTGCCCCAATGTTGAGTAAAATAGAGATTACCATTGATTTCAATGGACCTGGAGGCCAAACTTTATCATTCAAATACTCAAAAACAGCATTGAATCCTTTCTAAACTTTACCAAAGTATTCCTATAAGTGTTTACCCAGCAGGAACTCCAAATGTTTCTGACAAAAATGAGGGTATCAAAAGTTTCTAATTGGAGTTTACAATAGCAGTTCATGTGACAATAATATGTTGTGTGATAATGCAAAATTGAGTGTATTTGTCTGCAAAATAGAAGTGCAGAAAAATACTTCATACAGAATGGATAGATCAGACCAACATCTTAGTTTTGACACTATAACTGGCCCAGATATTCATAGATTTCCTAACAGGAAGTAATCAATAAATGTCAGAAATGGCAAAAAATGCATGTCTTTGTTTACTTCCTGTTGTTGGCTCAAAAGAACTGATAACCTTTTTAGTTCTGTTCAATGCAGAAAAATGGGTATTCTTTTTTAAAACTATATCAGCATCGTCCTTTTGTTGGATGACAGCCTAAAAGTAGTACCTATTTTGGGAGGACAAACTTTATCCATATCTGGAAACTTTTACATAAAACTAGCCAGAGATCTCTGTTATGGACAGGTTTTATCTTTGTGGTATCTTTGTACTGCATAGTTCTTTATCTCATTATGCAGTGTAATATGGAACACTGGGCAGTATGCATATGGAAGCAAAAGGAATATCAATACATAAACAAACTTGGTCTGAAATGACTTGGTTTTGTTGTGAAAAACTCGAATGAAAAAGGAATATCTTATGTGATGAAAATTCTTACACAATCTGTAATTGATAAGACAAACTGTATTACAGATAAAATATTGTAGAAACTAAGAATTTACTTTCTAATTTTCGTTTACATTCATACGAAATGCAAAGTGATGATTTTTATTAGTTTTAGTTTTATTAGTTATTTTTTGGTAATCATCATGTATTACATTTGGTGCATTTTTATTTGTGACAAATAAATTTTTATTTGTGACAAATAAATACAGCCAGTCTTTAATGACTCGTGACTCAACACCCTGAAGGAACAGCAAAAATTTCGGACTAAAACGGAGATATCACTAATTTCTGACAAAGGTTTTGCAATTTAAGTCTACAAGAATTTCAGTTTTTGAATGGTGCAGCCTCTACCGGTGACCTTACAAAACTAATTCTTGCAATAAAAATTGTATATTAGTGTTGTGAGCCAAATGACGTGGCCATATTTCAAGTTTTCAATTTAGAAGTAGGTTAAAAATGGCAAAAACAATTACATGCTCAGAAAATTCTGACTAATGCCTAATCAGTAATTCTGACAATGTAAAATTTCTTCAGTAATTTCTGACAGTGTGACAGAAATTACTGACTTTAATGGGCTTCACAACAGTGGCATTAGGAGAGTCAGAAATTGTTGATCAATAAAACCTGTTTGAACTGGTTTGAACTAGTTTGTGCTCAGTTGTCAGAAATTACTGATCAATAATAAAGATAGATCTATGTTCAAACAAAATTTTAATTTTCTTTGATTCCTTGTACAATTAACTTTTAATGGTGTTTGGCAAAAAATTACACCATACAAACCTTTAAAACTATGAAATAATTTTCAAATTGGATGCTCAGATGTCTGTGATATTTGCAGAATTTTCAAGAGAAAAATTCCTGAAAAAATTCACCCATTGACTTTAACCAGTCAGAAATTACTGATATTGTTGTTTTAGTCGGAAATTTTTGCTGTTCCACCAGAGTGCTCAATGAGGAGCTTTGGTGTGTAACATGTATGACAGCAAGTACATGAAACAATTAGTTGAATTAACAATCAATCATGTTTTCCTTAAAATAGATCATTCTGCCAGAATTGTATTGGTTCAATATACTATTGGATCAGTTGTTGAATTAAATTTTTGTTAAA
>JBCAUG010006582.1:0-11326 GCA_038406175.1 Haplosyllis leylae | reverse complement strand
AATTCTAGTAAATTAGCCACTGTAAATAATTTAATGTTGAATTTAAATACATTTAAATCCAATACAAAGTTGACAAAATTGCCAACATTGTGTGTACACGTTACAACAAACAACACAACTTGGGTTTTTTCAAAATGAAGGAATTTTAGTGCAATTGGATGAATTACACGAATTGGACAAAGTCACTCATGCATAAATTAGGATCCATTTAAAGTTTCACCTAAGCCCAGAATATACCATGGTTAGCATTTCTGACTGCTGTGCAAGAGACCTGGGTTCAATCCCTGGTCAAGTCTATCCATTTTTGAACATTTTATTTTGCAAAATGTATCTAATTAGAGAAGGATTATGCAAAAACTCGAATATGAAGTGTGTTGCACACATCCCAATTTTGTAGATGTCATTATTTGACAATTTAAAGTCCTTTAGCCAGCCTAATTGGTCTTAACCTTGTGGTGTTCTGTACCGAGTTGAACAGAAGCTATGCGGCTTTCCCAGTAATCATATTGAACTGTAAGCCACGTTTCGGACAAACGAAGATAAGTGGGAATACAAGTAAGTCTGATTGGCCACGTTTGGTCTGTAATGAGGTGACCAACAGGTCTAAGAGTTGGCCTCGGTCCTGGTTATCTAATCAAAGCCTCATCAGTTGTAGTCAAATCTGCTGAACTGAGCTGGTTTCGGAAAGGAAGTATTTTCAGCATTTACTTGCAGTGTACTTGAAGTTCATAGTAAAATAAAAGTAGATCAAAAATATTTCCCATTGAAGTTATTTATGCTCTGAAATATGTACAGCTTTACGTTGAATACGTTGAATTCGATTTTCAATCTCTACCTTTGTAGATGTCAATCTGATTAAGTATAGATTCTAGAAAGTGCCAGTTATCTTAAATAACCAATACCTGTAAATTTTGAATTGTGATAATTCTTAAAAATTGCATTTGATGTCTGTCAGATCTGACAGATTTGCTGTCAAAAAAAACCCCGGATCTAGTCAGTAAACTAACTCAAAAAAAGAGACTAAATTGATTGATCAGACGGTAAAGCTAACGTGTTTAGCAAATCCTCTGAGCCACAAAATGCACCACGGTGCTTCCAACAGTAATCACGCTCTAATTGGGTCTAAGTGAGAAAATGATCACGTTGCCAGTCTTTACATTTGACTTGTGTAGTGATTCGTGAACAAATCATTTACTTGGGCAAGGTCATCGGTGTGGTTAACGTAATGGTTGGTTTCTCTTTTGAAGACAGTTTTTATCCAGTATCTCTTTCTCGAGTCATCCACAAAAGTTACTACTGCGGCTATTAATTACCTTCTTATTTAATTCTGTTACATGTCTTTTTTTCACAAATGGTAACAAATTACACAAACAAAAAATCTTCATTGCCAGCTATTTGGAACTATTTTGAAAAAAATATTTACGCAATTTAAAACGGTTGAAAATTAAACTTGTTTCTGCTGTCAGTTCGATCTATAGATGAAATTGGGAACACTAATTCAAAAAGAATTTAAAATCTGCCAAGAGCCGTGTTTGGAGATGTTTTCGTTCGGGAAGAAATTGAATTTTGCCGTTGCGGAGAAATGACGTTAGAAGAGAAATGACTAACTGTGGCAATTTTTGCTTCAACCAGTCCATATTCTAGTGGGTATTTGATAGATTTCTATGCAATTGAACAATATTCTGGAACGGAAGGCAATTTGAACACAGCTAATCTGTTCCGTTAAGCCGAAGAAAGGTAAGCAACTGCCTCAAAAAGTGGCATATTATTTGGCATGTAACTGCTCCCTATCTACATGTCTGTCTTGTAATCAGATTCTTCTGCTTCGGAACTCATGGGGCCAATTCCAGCTGATCTAACCGATGTTGAAGCTGTTCAAGTGAACATTTTAAGAGCCGAACGTCTCTAGCACAGCTGCATTTCCTGGTTTGTAGAGAAACGTGAAGTGAACATGCGCGTGTTTCCAAATAATCCTGTCGAGTAATTGATTGGAATGGTCTGGAATAAGACCTCCAGAAATGGTGAGTATTTATCTATGTTCTATGGCTAACTGTACGAACAATGTAATGTTTTATTAAAAAGTCCAGAGTTCTTCATTCTACCTAAGAAGCTCTTATCTATAGATGGTTTTTCGTTTAAATGGTTTTCTCAAGACATGGGAAAAGGTTAAACTCTTGGTGAGGTATTATTTCTTTTAAATCTCATCAGAAATAGATCTGTGTTTACCAAATGACACCATTATGTATGTCGGCAAATGGCTGTACGGTAGTTTCAATATATTCAGAAGCATAGTCGCAGAATAAAAAAAAAACGTTCAAGGTTCTCCGGTCTCCATTTCACACATAGTTTTCTTACAAGGCTCAGGTTATTGAACCTTTCCTCAGTAGGGGGAAGGAAGCTCAGTACATTGTGAGCATACCGATGCCAATTGCTTCAATTACTTATAATCCTTGTACAATGAAGTGCAGTTACGCTGAAAGTAATTTAGTCAGTAATTCAGGAACAATACAAGCCTTGAAAGCCTGAATCTTATTGTTAACATCAGCGACAACTGAACGGAATTTGTCACACAGAAACCAAAGTGTGAAGAAGAATTTACGAAACGTGATTACGTTTATATTTACCGCTTCAAAGGTACGATCTGTATCGTTTAAACGTGTTAAAGGCAACAATACATAGATCTACATTGGCTTCGGACATATGCACAGAAGATAAGGGATTCTGTGCACTAATCTCCATGATGGTTGCTGATCGGCATTGAACGTGTGATTTACGTGTATCCAAGTATTTCTAAGTAATTTTCGCTTTGTGCGGTAACACTTTGGGCCCATCATCTTTACGTTCTAATAGCCTGTAAGTGCCGACATGTGCTCAGTCGAACATCTTTGGTGTTCAACTCTTTTCACAGCTGTTTCCATAGAACTGTACATATTATATGAAACTGAAAGCAAATACTTGCAACTATTGCGGAAACTAATGCTCCACAATTCAAGTATTCTTTCAATAAGAACAGAGCGATATTTTATGTTGAGAAATATGATCTTTTTTTAAAAAAAGCGATGTTAGATGGGATCAGATTACGCTATGTCACTAACTCTTCGAGAGTTGTTTTTAGGTTGCCTTTAGAAACAGGGTATATTTGATGTTGAAGCAACGTGACTAATTCTAAGAAGTCTTTGCCTTTGTGTACTCAACAGTACTGCAGCAGTTGAGGCTCCAAACTTAACGAGTGACGTGTGTTTGGTTTGAAAGTGTGAAGAGAGCAAAGTGTCCCCGTCGCAATTACCCTAATGATGACATGTTTAATTTCCATTAATGTATCCATGTTAAACGTTTCTGAGATACAGAATAAGGTTAAGCTGAATGCAGTTGGATTTTTACTACAAAATCCACCTGTTACAAATGACATGTAGTTTTTCTGGAATCTTCTACTTTTTACAAACCGGTGTATGGCTGTGTTACATCTACAATGAAGCAGCATAATAATCACCATGGCTGGAATGAAAAATTGAACCATGGGTGCTGGATGTTTCTAATGTTGTGCTCACTTCAAGAGTGTTTGTGTTATAAAACAGAACAACATTTACCTCTATACACAGCAAAAATATCTGACAAATATCTGAATTCTTTTCTTTGAAAATTATCTCTTAGAGATGTGCGAATCGCTGAACCTCAGACGTGGCGAAAGATTTTTCCCGTTGAACACGATTACCAATTCCATTGAGAAGCTGCAATTGATACAGACGTTTCGGGGCAAACACGGCAACACGAAACCTGAACCTGAAACGTCTTTCGATGTAGCGACTCCCCGAAGACAAGTAAACAACGAGATTGTATACCTTGTCGTAAAACTGTCGAAAAGTAAACATTTCGCACTCGCCGAGAGATTCTTCCCCCTGATACGAACAGTCGTTTATCCAATGGTAGAAATCCGAACAGCATCAGTGTTATCTGGTGCAAGGTTAAAAAACGGTTGCGTTCAATTGTTTTTGTTGGTTTCTATCAAGTTGAAGGCTGGTCGAAAAGATCTATTTCTTTGAACTTACTTGGATAATGTTTTGCACTGGAGATGAATTAGACACTTGCTAAACAATGTATGAGCTGAGATTCCAGGAAGGCGTAGTGTAATACCCCGCAACTGAATTACTCGGAATATAAGGCAGCGAGACTGAGTTTGTTTGATATTTAATTCTTCTTAAACACATTGTAGGTCACACCAGTTGCACCGCCGCCATATTGTGCTGGGGTTCAACAAAACGACAAAGATGACAAAAAGCATAATATCACCCGCAACAGTCAATCCACGTACCCAGACATACACAAATACAGACATACACAAATACAGACATACACAAATACAGACATTAGACTAAGCCTTAAATACTTGGTTTTTGTGATTATTTTATGGAATCAGTCAATTTGTTCGGGGCGTTCACCAACCCATGTAGCCGCCTACATAAAACCTGAGTGCTTTTCTTTTCATTTTATAAAAGTTATGATTCTCTGTAAAAATCCAATTCGTCATTTTTGATCTGTAACTTAGACATCATCGCTGACAGACATTATCGCGAACATCGCCTTTATGAATGAGATGCGAATTATTTCGGTCAATCGAGCTCAAGCTGTAGTACCGAGTTCTTAGATATTAAATGCATGAAATATTGATCAGAAGTTACAACAGGATGTTTGATCAAGTAATTCACTGTGATAACTTGTTTGTCCAGGACATCGTAGGAACTTTATTCCTGTACGCGATGAGATTTATTGTCTAAATTGTGATTACGATGGTAAACATTATTTCCCGAGATAACAAAGGGTTGTTAGATTTCTTTTCTAAAAAAGATCAGTGTTTGTAAAGCCTTATGGTATTCATTTTCTTGAAAAATTTGATTCTATTGAAATACCTGGGTTCGCCACGGCTCCCGGTTATAGACGTTGAGCAGATTATGCCGATGTTCGGAAACTATTTCAAACCATGAGTAAAACTGTAATAACTACAGCAAGGCAATTGATTTCAGTGCGAATTCTTTTGGACGTTATACGCAATTAAAGTAGATCTAAATCCGAAAAGTTACGTAATGAAAGGCCACCAATTCTTCGTGTGCCAAAGACATCGCGCTAATGCTGAGGTACAAGAATAGCAATGAATCTTTGACATTTTGTGAGGGAAAGAAATAAGAATTCAGCCTCAGTGCATGCGTCTCAAATTTCTGTTGTCCTTTTTAGCACATTTGGTTTTGAGGCATCACAACCCAATACAATAGTAAGATACAATTGTTGATCATTTGAGTTGAAATCCAGTTCAAATGAAAGTCGCATTTAGTGATGCGAATATATGCTAAGAGTAACATAGATCATTGCCCAACTTACCTCTACAACTCCACAACTTTTGTCCTGTGTTGTAAAAAAATTGCATTTTAAGTTGGAGATGATATAATATAAAGTAGCAGAGGAAATGTATGTCTTACGAGAAAATGAAGTATATACAAAGAACCTTAATTATATAAGCTTCAATAATTACAAATACTATGGCATTTAGTACTGATACTTATGTTATAAAATTTTAGCTCATTGAGAGTATAAAAACTTACTAAATCACTTTCTGTGAATAGACTAACTTGTTGACAACCTTATGCAAAGCCTTGAAATATGGTCCATGTTATGGAGAAACAGGTGTTTGGGGATGACAGATCTATGATGTTTTACAAAAATGCTGCTGCTTTTAGGGTTAGTAGACCTCTGGATGAACAATTTCACATTACATGTACTCTTGAAACATTATTTAGTTCCAGAATTTGCAAGTCACTATTTCACATATTTTGTCTTTAGTAACAAGGTAGTAATTGATTTATTTTCTAATGATTGGCATTAGCTACAGTAATAGAGTTTTCTCAGCAATCACAATTGACTAATTTTATGCCATACATACCCGCTCTACAAACTTGCAGTTTCCTTGAATTTTGCAGCTGAAATAGAAAACGTGAAACACATTTTTAAGTAAATATGGTTTCGTGACAAGAAGTTATGTTTTCTGGCTTGACGGTGATTATTTACTGTACCTGTCTCAATCCATACAGTTTGAATCCACTGGTTTATTGACACAATACTTTCTGTTTCTTTCTTGGCTCACTTTCAGATTTGAGTCTGTTTGCAAGTGATCCCAGTTTCTTCTACCGTGTTACTTGTCCAATGTACCATTCATTTAGTCATTGCATGCCAAAGACACGTTTCAAAATTTGAACTGCTACAACAGGACGTGACATAGTACGATTCAAGAAATTGTCGACATAAGATGAATTCATTTGTGGATAGAAATCAGGACCTGGCCAGGATATTCACTTCACTCAACCATGCTGAACCATTAGAAGCAAAATCACACTTTTCAAGTTGGCCAAATGTCTCTGATAACTTGTTATAATGATTGGTTATTGTATTTTGTGAATGATACAAAAGCTCTGAAAAATAAATCCACTGATGAAACAAAATAAACAAATTGTCAGTACCTCAGACCACATCTTACGGGTGATTACAACAGCATCCCCTTAATGTTAAGTTTCCCATTGAAACCTTAATGCATCACACGGAATCCCCGTTAAATGTGACAGGAGAGGCATGCTGGCTGTAAGAACAGGAAGTCTGGTATCATGGTCAACACGAAACCAGATAAGGTTGGCAGTGAATGAATGTAGCACTTACACACTGTTGGTTCAGAGTCGTGCATTGCCTTTATGAACACCCATTTTGCTGATAAACTCTAGAACCTTGGCATTATTCTCCGAATAGTAAGGCACTACAGCAGATAATGGAAAGCTTTAAAGGAACTCAATGTGTGTCAACAACACATTTCAAGAAGCAGCATCTAAGAATCGACGTATGTTTTGACTTAAATGTCATGAGCGTCAAGGTGGTATTGAATGGAATGAAGAAAATTATATCATGATCTATATTTTTAAGGATCTTTTTTTATCACAGAGTGTTAATTGAGTGTAATGTGATGGAACTTTGTGTAAAGATGTATGTGCTGTTACTTTTCTCTCTTCTGAGCGCGAGGCAAAGGGAAGGATTGTTCCAGACTAATTAGCTCTCGAATGAAAATTCGAGAATTAAGTGATCCTCGTGATGAAATAGTGCTATTTTTTGTACACATATTTAGCGTCATAATCTGGCGAGATGACGTCATTCGAGAGCTTGGAAATCGTTGCCATGCAGGGTTACTTTATTTTATGTTTAGTCTGTTAATTGAAAAAATATTAAATTAAGCACGTTAAGGTTTTCGATGCTATTATCAGAAAAAATATCTCAAGCAATCAGACCGATTCCCATGGACGTAAAAACTGGCAATCGAGATCTGTGTAAATACTTTAGCTCTTCAATTTCGGCAGCCACTTTTCCAGAAAATTAATATATGACGGAGAGTTGTGGATAGGTTTATCCTGGCACGTAAAATATTATTGACTTCCATGCGCCTGCATGAAGTGAGAGCTTATTTTCTGCCATCCTCTTGTGATATTGAATGCGACACTCAATGACACTGCATGTCTTTGCATAACCATATCCAACGGATATTCTTGCAACATAAACTTATCAAAAGTCCTTTTGTTTGGCAAAACTTTCCAGACTACCGGAAAATTGATTCCGAAACCACGCTTTTCCACATTTAGGTCTCCGTGATAGACTTCAACTTGTGCTATTGTGGATGATACATTTTCAGGGAAAAATCAAACGAAACAAGAGATTACACAGAAATGAACTGCTTAGTTCAGGTCCACCATTTATTTTTCCTAAATTTGCAATTTGAAGTTTGGGATCGTAAGGAAATGTTGTCGTTGAAAGCCCAGAAAAGGAAAATGGAAAAGTGGATTATTCTACACATTTCTACAATAACCATTCGTGCTGGTCGAAGTGGCTAGAATTTATCCTGAACTGTCGTGGCTGACATTCAATATTGATCACAAAATGTGGGTGGGCTCCTGATCAAGTAATGATGGGGATAAGCCTCTGAATATTACAAGGGATAACAAGTAAATGAGACCTCAACCTTTCCATGCTCGCTGTTCTCCTTTAACTAATAGGTTAAATTGGGTACGAAGGCAATATGGTAATGAACTTAACTACATTACAGGTCTCCCTACTTAATTCAGCAGATATGAATATTTACCACATAATTATTGCTGGCTCGTTAGACCTTTATGATAAGTAGACCTACTTTAAACTGCAGTAATTGGCGGGAATCCGTTTACACAGAATTCTATGAGGCTAATGAGCTGATTTGTTTATCAGTGACATCATTTTTGGACGTCATTTTAAAGCGTCAGGAGATAGCATGTGGACTACTTTCATGACGTCATTTTAATCAGACATAACTTGTAATCAGACATAACTTCATTCTATTAAAATTGTGTAACTCATTGAGTAATTGAAATTGGCGTATTCGAAACTATTGCTAATTGGTACATTGTTATTCATTTCACACGACGTTTTGTTCGGCCCACAGTACTCATCCAAGTACTCCATTAGTTATGTCCTGAAAAGGCTCTTTTCTAAATATGGTTATTTTAAATCTGTGCTATATTTAAAGGTGAAGAGAATTAAAGGTACCCGATGTAACTCTTCGAATACCGCACAGGATTTAAAGACAGCTTAATGTACTTTAATGATTTACTCAATTGACACGTCTTGTCAGTAGTTAACGCGCAGAATCTCCCTGAGCAGCATGCTTGTTTTGAGAAAAGTGGCATAAGAAATTTGCACAATTGTCCCCGTCAGACCGTTGAAGTCAAACGTTTGGTTATGAAACCAGGAAAGTGACGAAGTTATGGCTCTTGACTAAAATATTCTCTGAAGGAGAAAATTTCCTCCATCCCTCCATTGGTTATTCCTCTTAGATCAACAATTCTTTCACCATTTGGTGTCTTTTCCAAGTCCCTAGTTAATATGGATCAATGCGAAACGTAACGAGTAACTCTCAGAGGTTACCGTTAATTGATTGTCAATTTAGGGAGCCAAACGAACACAGATTTCTCCTGCAGAATGTGGAATGAGTAGCTGCCGCAATATTGATAAATATCATTGACAATCTTCTATGTTCACAACGGTCCGACGAAATCAACCAAAGTGAAAGGCCTAAGTGCGGATTCCCCATCTGGTAGATAATTACATTTGAGCCTGAGCGATGTGTGTGCACGTATTTAATTTGTGTCTAAGAATCTTAAGGGAGAATAATTGATTCTCCGGGCTACTGTATCCGATTACACCGTCAAAGCAAGAAAATGATTCAATTTATGAAACAGTGTAATATCATTACACAATCGTCCAAACCAATATTGCCTTCCAAGTTTCTGTTGGTATAATGACGCTTCCTGCTTGAGTGACATACGATGGATAAATTTTATTTCTTAAAATGCAGCAGCACAACTAAACCGTTTGATGGAGTATTTCATTTAAGAAGTATTTTACAAAGTGTACATTTTTCCAGTTTGCCCTCTGTAAAATATTTGAGTGATGAATTTTTGCTCGGGGAAAAATTCTTAAACCTGCGTGTTTCTCAAGATCCGCCACATATTTCTATCCCAGTCCTATCAGGGGAGCTTCATTCATCCGCAAGCATCTCCTGGGAATCAAACATCCTTTCTACATTGATTTTCACTCTATGATGAGGATTATGCCAATAGCCGTGGTCAATGTGCTGTAATGAACCACTGAGAAGTGTCTTGAGGCTACGAAACATGGTCACCTCATTACTGAACCAATGAAGCTTAATTTCACCGCCCTGTAGTTGTACATACTACGTACTTTACACAAGGATACTCAAAATGGTATGAATACGAAACTATTGGAGTTTTTCCTAAATAGAATGGAACTTTCAGTGAATTCAGCAAATTCCGGGAATCACACAAATCACTGAAGCTTGTAATTAGTCTCTATTAAAGATCTTCTCTGTTACCAGTGTCCTTGAGACAGTGAGGTAGACTGCTGGTTTCTTACACAAGAAATAACAGGTTCGAGCACAGTAATCCTCTTTTTGAAATAATTTTTTTTTGTCACTGAATTCAGTGAAAACATTTAAGAATAACTCGATTACGTTTCACGAAATGTTTACAGAACTGCATGAACAACGAGCATAAAATGAAATAGTTTCAAATTGTATGGTCTATTCAAAATCTTAGATAACTTTTCTCAAAGTAACATTAGCTACCAGTGTCACAACCCCTTTGAAACACAAACTATTAACGCGTTAGCTATCTATTACAGAGAGACAAATTTCATCAAATATATAACTGTCTTAAAGATGTACTGGATATCGTCGTTGACAGCTTTAACAGTGCAAAGTCGAAGCGGGTGATTTATGTTCTTAATATCCATATGCCTTGATCTTAACTTGATCGTGGCATATTTGGTTCTTATCTGCACAAGGAATCAAATATGGGGTAATGATTCTGTGAAAGCTTTTCTAAAGGGTCCAACACATGTATCGATTAGATATTTTGTGAATAATAACTTTGCTAAAATAATACTTTGGTTCAGATCCCATAAATTTCTCCAGGAAATGTGATAAGATGACTGGGACCGGCAAGACAGAACTGCTTTGGGTAGTTATTATGGATCAGTTGTAATAAAATCCACTACAAAATGAAAGTGACATTTAGGGACGAGAACATCTGCTGAGAGTTCACAAAGTTCGCTGTCTGGTTTATCTCAATCTGCTAATGTAGTAAATATCCATTTCTGGATAAGGTTTATTACTGAAGATTGCTTCTTCACAGAATAACTTTTCTTATTTGATATTTCTTAATTAATTTGACAGTCGAGTTGAAAACCTTATGTCTGATATTAATTATAGATGAAGCATAAAACCACTGAAGATTGTACCAAATTGAAACTATTTCACGTTTAACCTGAAACAATGAAATTGCTTATAAACTTCAGATGCATTCTGAGAGATGTTTCACCAGGCAGGCATAAAATAGAATACTTCCATTTTCATGTATGGCCTAACTATTTTATATGATACATTTGGCTTAATTTTAGTGAACATAGGAAATATGTTTCTTTACATGAAAAATTATTCTGAAAAAAAACCATCATTCGAGTTTTCCCTAAAATAGATCATTCTGCCAGAACTGTATTGGTTCAATATACTATTGGATCAGTTGTTGAATTAAAGATTTGCCAAAGATTTTGCAAAGATTTCACAAGGCTTTGGTAAAATAATATTGAAAACATGATAAATATTTATCAAAATAATATTAAATGTATGGTAAATTTTTATCAAATATTTGGCAAAGTTTTATTTAACCATAAAGTTTAATGGCACCATAAGTGATCC
>JBCAUG010006571.1:0-11327 GCA_038406175.1 Haplosyllis leylae | reverse complement strand
TAAGTTTCCTTTATGTACTTAGCATTGTGAATGATTCCTGGAAAAACCTAGAGATTTGGAAGGGGGGTCAAAAAGTTACCCGCTGTAGGTGCACCTGCTCTATAAAACCGTAGACAACAACGCAGTATAGACAACCTTGCGACGAATTAGTCATTGCAAAGGAATGTCTGAAGCCACAGTATCACATGATAAAGGCAAACAGGCCCACGTGGTTTTGTCTACAATATTCTGAGCCAAGTATGCACTGTTGTTGTTCATACTGAAAATATGTCAAATGTGCGTTTCTTTCCGTTTGAAACTGTGGGAAGCGGAAATGATGACACCGCCGTGAAAATAAAAGATTGTTGTGCGAGGTGATGATCAGCACTGCTAAAACTAAATCTTTTCTCCCTGTACAATATTTACACCGGAAAATATCAATCTTATGTAATGGAAATTGTTTTATCTACACAATGAGAACTCAGGTAAAAAAGTACTTATGTAACGGAATTACTTAATGCAGCTATGATTTTGTAATTATTATCATGTTTTTCAATCTTTTCGTCTTACACGTACAGAAAATTATTAGGAGTTGGCGCAACATTTAGAACATGGTGGCAATTCTACCTAGCTTGAGTCATGTGTGATTTCAAACTATTTTGAAATCTTAGTATTTATTGTAAGCGGAAAATAGAAAGATGCTGACTTGACACTCATAACATTAGTTATAATTCCACTCATCGTGTACAATTTAAAATTTCAGCACGAGACAATGATCAGGTATATTTCTTCTGATGATGAATAAGAATCAATGGATGAGACTGTTAGTGAAAAACTCTTCGTCTGCCTGAGCAAATTCATAGCGAATTCATCACTGAAGGAAATTTGCATAGATTTGCTGGAGATACCGCACATCAGGTTATCTCAAATTCAAGTCCAATCAAGTGATGCCGAGGAACAAAAACTGCAGGTGATTTTTTTCTATGTTCATTATATTTGTCCTGGAGCCGCACTGGTTTTAACAAAATAATAATCTTGAAAACATTTCAGTTGTTGCTGGCTTGGCATCGCACGGCACCTAAAACAAACGGGGAACTCTTAAATCTTATTGTGCATGGAATAATTCGGAATTTGATAGCACAAGAAGCGTTACAGGCTGTATGTGAAAAGGCTCAACTAGCAAAAGACGAACCCAAAGTGAAAGAATTGTTTGAAAAATTGGAAGCAAGTCGACGAAGTCAAATATGTTTATCATCATTTGTCCAGAAATCACGAAGTAAGTAATTCACTGTGAAATGTTGTGCAGTTTGAGAATTTTAATTCCAAATGCCTCATTTAAAAATGTGTTCTGACAATATTTGTAGAGTTTCAGAATATTCAGAATTGCATAAAGCAGTC
This sequence comes from Haplosyllis leylae, assembly GCA_038406175.1. NCBI lineage: Eukaryota > Metazoa > Annelida > Polychaeta > Phyllodocida > Syllidae > Haplosyllis > Haplosyllis leylae. The sequence goes on along the minus strand of JBCAUG010006571.1, from coordinate 9,950 downwards.
ATTCCGGGCTGCTCCATTCAACTTGGCTGTACATTCCGAATGGTCAGAAACACCCAGAGTGATAAAACTAAATGACATCTACACCGATCTGCAATGGATCCAAATCCACAGAAATCCCTGCAATGTTCTCAAACAGGAGATTGATGGTTACTGGCAAATACTGGCGGAAAAAGAACTTGGTAATGGACCAGTTCGGATACTCGTGGACGGTAGGCGCGATTAGTTGATGAAAACATCGGAGATAAAATTGCAGTTATCGCTAATTTATCTCAAGTTTGACATTAGAATATAACAATTTATTTGTCCAATTGCAATGTAATTCAATTATCAGGTGAAGCTGGAATTGGAAAGACAACGTTCACCCACATTCTAGCTATTGAATGGGCAACCAGAAAGAGGAAAGAACTCAACAAGTTTGACTTAGTTTTTGTGATACCGTTACGAGATGTCAAGCCCCATCACAAAATAGAAGATCTCGTAATTATGTGTCACAGAGGTCTAAAGGCGAAAAAAGTAACAACGGGCGAGATCAAGGAAATGCTGAACGATGACGAAGAAAACAAAATTCTCATAGTGATGGACGGTTATGACGAATATACTCCAGGTAATTTTAATCTTGTAAACTGTAAGTTGTAATAAAAAGTGTTCTCTTCAGTTTTCAAATAAAGTTGTAAATTGATCAATGCGAAGAATATCTTTTCACATCACAAAAACATTATGTCAAAAAATGCATAGTCTGTTGACGCCGATACGAGAAGAATAGAAATTTGACAATGCGACCTACTTTTGTGATGGTAATTACTGTTAAAAAGTTTACATTGGCCACTTAATGCTGGCATCGCCAGTTTCTGGATGCCACCATAAAATAGTTTCTTTCTCTCCAGGAACAAACACTGAAATTGATGATGCATTAAAGAAACTGTCCTTGTGGAATTCCTGGATCATAATAACATCTCGTCCATCCGAAGATCTAAATGAGCTAAGACAGTATATTGATGCTGAAGCTAAAATATTGGGCTTTACGGAAGAGAACATTTTCAACTATGCTTCCAAATTTCTTCAGAATGATGATAGTGCTAAGAAACTTTTGGCAAAGGCCAGAGAAAGGAAGATTATTGATATTCTTAAAATTCCCATCATGCTGCAAATGGTCTGTGAACTGTTCGTCACTCTGAATGACTTACCTGAAACAAAAACGGAAATTGTCGCATCAATCTTTCGATTCTGTTTGGAAAGAGCTAGTAAACGATGTGGTATTTCCTGGACAAAGAAAGAAATGGATGTGATTATGTACAGGCTTGGAAAACTATCCTGGAAATCACTCAGGGGAGAAACGAGACAGCTTCTCCTTGAAAAGGTACAAGTTGCACAATTTTTACGATTTCTTTATTTTTATGCTTCATAAAACTGTCCAAACTTCAAAAGAACAACCTTAGACCTGAAACAGTTAATGATTTTCATCTTCAATCTTTTAGGATGAAGTAATTACAGCTCTTGGGGAATCAATACTGAAGACGGGACTACTGTTGACTGCAGAGGATGTCTGCAGCTCCGCGAGAAAGTATCTCACTTTCCAGCACAAAATATTGCAGGAGTATGCTGCAGCTTACTATCTTTGCAGAGAGTATAACGGTAACGCAATAGAACTTCAAAAACTCTTCCCCACTTTGAGATCAATGACTGATTTTAGTGTGGTTCTGCAATTTCTTTGTGGGCAATCTGAGGATATGTCGAAAATTGTAATGGACATTTGTTGTTCTGTTGTCGCAAGGAGTTTTGCAAACAACCTGGGCGAGGTTCAGTGCCTGTTTAGTGTGGACTGGCTCATAGACGAGAGAGCCTATCTCTCCCAGATCAATCATATCATGCCAGCTTACACAATTATGTCTTGGGCAGATGCTGTGGCAATGTACCTACAAACAATATTCGAAACAATAAGAAACATACAGAGAGAATGCAAAAGTCCTAGCAGCATAAAATCCTTCAACAGCAAAGAGCTCTGGGTTCTATCACCCGATGCTTGGTCCATCCCATTAGATCAACCGACGTGTCAAAAACTAGTTATAGTTCACAACTTGGATGCAACAACTGGTGCAACGTATTCTTCTCTTTGTTCGAGAAAGTCAAACAATGGTTGCGGACAATGCATAATGATAACTGAGCCCAGAGAAGATTATGAGAGTGTCGTTCCATGCTTGACAAAGGTAACAGGTGAAATGAGCGAAATATGTACAGTATTACTTGCTGACATTGTTCTGAAAACTAATAGAGATCAAGAGTTAGAGAGTGTTTCAGAGTTGAGTAAGGCTTTATTTGAAAGTAACAATCTTCAGCATGTGATTGTTCTCAAGAGTACTCTGCCCGATACATTCTACTGTAACTTGTTCCGCAGTATCAGGAGAACTTCAAACTTGAGGAAACTTGACTTCTACTTCTGTTCTTTGCCACACACAGCAGTTGGTCTCCTGTCACAGACAATACCAAATTTGGAGAAACTCACCAGTCTCAAACTCAGACGTTGCGTCAGCAAACTATGTGACGCACAAATAATTTGTAAGCAGATTGTTTACTTGCAGTCGCTGAAACACCTGGATTTATCAATGAATTCTCAGCTGGGGCAGTGCGCTAACATTCTGGCTGACTCATTTCTGAAGTGGAAGGACCACCCTCTTGAAAAGCTCTGGGTTAGAGAGTGCCATATACCTGCTGAGCAAGGGAAACATTTTGTGAAATCTCTTACAAACTTAAGAAATCTAAGAGTGGCCAGTTTACCAGATAACTGCCTGAATGGGGCATTTTCCGTATTGATGTCTGAAGCCCCTCCACTGGAAGAGTTATACATCTGGAAGACCAGTTTACAAACGGAAGACCTTCTGAGTATAGCTGCTGCCATACAGAACAATAAATTATTCCGACTGAAAAGACTTCATGTAGAAAGAAATAATCTGACAAATAACCAAGTAGCGCCGCTTCTGCAACAATTAAACGATAATCACAGCACTGATATGATGTTGGATACCAGTAATAACAATTTAACTAAGGACTTTGTGGAACACTGGAGCTCGCGAACCAGGAAAGGTCTTAGTGTTTGCTGGTACTTGGACAAAAAGTATTGAGTGAGACAAATCAGCGTTTGTAGAACGTGTTTTTTTCAGAATAAATGAATCTAAGATCATTTTATATCATACTAAAACTGATTGGTTTTTGTGTAATAAAAACATTAATTCAATTTTTTTATCAAATTTTATTTTACTCCTTTAATCGTCTCTTGCTTTAGAATCTTATTTTTATCAATTTTCCTGAGTAGGTAATAGATCAACAGACTGCGTCACCAGACATTGTTGATTAAATTTGTGCACATAGCCATCGCGGTTGGCTATGTTTCCCACTACGTCTTTAAATATGTAGTTACCATAACAAAGTTGTTTACATTATACAGACGCGCCATTCACAAGGACACAGAAACAAACGGTTGGCTGGTTATGCACAAAAGCTACGTCTGTTGCAAAGGTTACAAAGCAAGCAGCTTCAGCCTCTCAAAGGTAGTCAATACACCGTGGTTAAATGTCGTCATGTATTCAGACTATTTTCATTTATATTAGTCTGCATACATTTAAATGCCTTGAAGGCGTAGAATCGAGATGGTAAAGGTAAGAAAATGTAATGTCAAGATATAATGCTACAGAAAAATGTTTGGACGGTCAAAAGAGAGACAAAGGTAAGAACTGCCTTATGCACAATTTTCACAAAAATACAAAATAGAAATCATCTATCTTGTAGTTCATGAAATCTGACGTCTGTTTGCTAAATTTCAATTTTCAGAAAATGATTCATCCAGTACAAACAAATAGAAAATCGTTACACAGACAAAGGATTAGCAAATAATCTATAGATTTGACAAAATAAACATCGCGAGTTTGACTATTTATCACGATAAAGGGCCCCTGTTTGTGTATAACTTATCCTTTTCCGCTGATGGGTCTTGGTTCCCCGCCGGTTGCTCTGACGTGTATTGTAAAAAATCCAATCAGGAACTACGCAGTGAGTGACCTTGCATTTGGGACCTTCATTTAGTGTTGAAGTGCAGGATATAGACATTAAACATATTTGTACTTAATATCTATTGGAGCTATCGTTAGAGGTGGTAAGAAAAGCTAAATGTCATGTTAAAGTGGATTTCTGACATTACCCACTCCTTTTCCACACCAATGTAAAATATGGAAGCAGTGCCTGGAAAGGAAATATGGTACGACAATATGACGGCTCTTGAACTCATTTAGAACTAATTTTTTTCACATCTTCACTCATATGTGGCCATGTTTCTCAAAATCATTTCAGTAACAAAAATTGACAGATCTGTCAATCACTTCTTTCGATCTTAAATCACTCTCATCAAAATTTTACCAAAAATTACCACCATGAAGTTAATTAAGAGTGAAAAGATAAAAACTCTGCCCAGGACACATGACCCGTTGCACGGCTGTTCGTAAAAAAATGCAAAATAGAATGTGTGCAATATTTCACTGTTCGTGTTCAATAATATCTGTAAAATCTGATTTCATTTAATCATTACTACCTGTATTGCTTAACATAACATTAGTATGGTCTGGAAGGGTCCCTTTGGACCCCATTTCAACCATGCTAATTTTACTAATTTTTTAAAATGAGAGCATAGTTTCAACCACTTTCTTTTTAATCTAGGATGTAAATGCAACAAAATATTTCAATCTAGGATGTAAATGCAACAAAATATGGCCAACAAAGACATATCAATAGCTATCAAAGATGAGGAGATCCATCAAGTAGAAGACAATATTGAACCGAACAAATTGTACGAGTTAGCTGTAGAATATCTCGGATTGTCGAGAAATGAAGTTCTAACGTATATCAAGAATGCTGGTAAGTCGTAATTTTAATGCTTTTCAAAATACCATTTAAAATATTTTGCAGGAAAATATTTCTCCCTTTTATTTTTGTCTGTGTTTTTGTTGTTTTTGTAAAGTAGAGCTTTAATCGTGTTAATTAACTAGTCCAAATGGAGCAAGACATAAATCCAATACAAAAGTAGAATAACCTTTAAAATAAGATGAAATCAACAGCTTGTTGAAATAAATCTTTCTGACACAGGAGATAACTTCAAGCGAGCAGTACATGACTGCTTGTTTTCCTGGAGGAATCGTCACTCAGGACCGGTCAGCAGAACACAACTTTCTGATTCCTTGAGAAAAGCAGCAAAAGAAAAAGGACTGATTCCTGCCGACTGTGCAAACTTTTTATCTGGCATTCCTCACCTGGACAGCGGTATGTTCGATACATTAGAAGATAAATACAGCTGTACATGAATAACGTGAATTTCAAGCAGTCTAGATGGCATAATGATGTCTCTAATTTAATTTCGTGTAAAATAATATGAGCTTAGATGCCTGCGGTTAGTTTTGACTGTGTAGAAGCCAACCTGAGATCATCAAAGAATCAATATATGAGAGTAGTGGATCTATAATTTTGACAGGAGAAACATGAAACGATATGGTAGTATTCGGTGACCATCGATTTTACAGGGACATGAGGGGCATGGTATCTTCGTATTGATCTGACAGTGTGCTGAATTGCTCCGTTGCGCAATCGAATCTTTCCTAAATCCTACAAATCTGACATTTCTGGCATTTTTGTGCAAAATTGACATCACGGGGTTTCAAAATCAGCAAAAATTGAAGTTGTGTCCAGTTGGAATTGAACTCACAACACCAACCATCACTGGTTTAGAATTCTAATGCCTTACCCACTCAGCCAATCTGTCATCTGCCAACCTGTCGCAGATTTCCAGACCCTTATAAAGTCATGCTCTATTGAATCTAGAAATGATCCAAGTCCAAAAAGTGAAGTGGGGCATGAAACAAAGTTCAGTTTAAGGATCTTCTATTCAACACATGTCTGGGCAGCAGAGTGGAATGGGCATCTGCCTTCCAATCATAGATGGTTGATGTTGTGAGTTTGATTCCCACTAGAGGCAACTTTATCTTTTGCTGATTTGACACCCCTTAATGTCAATTTTATATAAAAATGCCACAAATGTCAGATTTGTATTACTTAAGCAGAACTCGAATAAATAAGTACAGAACTGTTTTGTCTATTTCAGTGGATTGGAAGAAACTGCAGCAGTGGAACAGAGAATCATTTCAGCATCCTCCATTCACTCTTGCTACGACCAGGGAGTGGTCATTGTATCCAAACAAATCTAAGCTGGTGGACGTCTACACTTCGCTGAAATGGGTGCACATTAAAAGGTGAAATATTAAACAGTAACAAGAAAGTCATCCTGCGTGAAAACGCAAGAGGCGTACCGCCCGCGCCATATCCTGCCCGGGGGGAGGGTGTAGGGGAGGGGAGGGTACCCTATCCTGGTCTTGGTTGGGGGAGGGGGTGGGGAGGAGAGGGGCAGGGGGAGTAGGGGAGGGGTGGGGAGTAGGGGAAGGGGTGTAGGGGAGGGTACCCTATCCTAGGGTAGGAGAGGGGTAGGGTTAGGGGAGGGGTAGGTAGGAGAGGGGCTACCCCATCTTGGTCCTAGCTGGCGGGAAGGGAGGGGGGAGGGGAAGGTTGGGGAGAATACCCTATCCTGGTCCTGGTGGGGTGGGGGTAGGGGAGGGGTGGTGGGGTACCCTGTGTTGGTCTTGACCAGGGTACCCCCTCCCCCCTGTGAAAAGACACACACCTGTGAAAACATACCTTCCAATCGTACTAGGTATGCGGGTGGTAAAAATACTCAGTTGCTCTAAACTTTAGCTAGATTTTGTTTTTGTTATCAACTACAAGCAGTCTGGATATTTTTTTTTCACGCTTGGAATTTTTGAGCGTGTTTTTGACAGTCCATCCATTTTTGATTCCTGAAAATTTTCAGAATATTGGACAATATCTTTGACAACTCATTTTAAAATTTTGAAAATGGCACTTTCTATCAATTGTTTGGAAATTTGTAGAATTTGCACTAAAAAGTTCTACTTAACTTTATTTTTCCAAGTTTTTTCATGAAAGGTTGGCCTTCTGACATCAGTGATCTTGTGTTACTGAACTTCTGGTATAAGTGGCTTTCTGAGACTGGTTTTAGGATGGTGTCTCCTATGAAGAAGATGCAACAGCATTTTCAACATTCAAACCACCTCAAGGAACCATATGTGTTAACACAATGGATGCAGTTTTGTTTTCTTGCAAGATAATCATTCCATTGATCTGATCCACACAACCCTTCAAGACTATGCACTCATTAATGGTTAGGGCTCCTACTTTCGCGGTGACTGTCAGCTCATCTGCACCAGGTGCACTGACATTGGTATTAAAGGTTTTAAATATCAATACAGGTATTTTCCTATGATTGACTAATGCTGATGTATATAGTCATCACCATCTGTGAGCTGAAGCATGGTGATAATTGAGATGGTAGAGAGTTAATAACTTTACTTCAGCAGTACATCAAAATTTTTCTGTTTCAATCTATCTCACAGAAGTACAGACATGAGGTATAGAATTGATGGTTGAGATGTTGTGTTTCATCTAATGATGGTGTGACTCAGGTGGTTCCTAAACATGGAACAATATGCTTTGCAAGTCTGAATGAATGCATGATCTTCAGTAAAAAAATAGCCCTGTGATGGGCTGAGATGGTTTAAGTGAGATGTCAAAATGTGTCAAATTGCTAAAAAGATATCAAATGTCAAGTCAACAGCTAGATTGGGGAGAAGGTTCACAAGAAACCTTTGCACACCACATCACAATAGTTCTGAAAATGGTCACTACAGGGTCAAAATTAGAATTTTCTAAGGCAATTTACTTAGCCCTTTGCCAACAATAAAATTGTTTGTTACTAGACAATAATATTGTCTGATTATATCCAGAATGATTTGTTAATGTATCCAGATATTGTCCAAAAATCTATATTATTACCCACCTGTATGACACCCATTTTGAAAATTTTGAACATAGGGATTGTTGAAATATTCAAAAATTGCCTTCAAAAATAGACTTTGGACCTACTAATTAGCATATGTCAGCTATAATGATCACAGAGACTGCCCAGAACACATTTGGAAAGCATCCATGTAGTATTAAGCAAGATTACATGCATATTACTTGTTTTTGTTCATATGCCCAGATATTGATTCAAATATGAACAAAAACAGCCATAGACATTGTCTCTTGTGATACTGGCCAAAATATTTCAAACTAATCCTACACACCATTATCCAAAAATGTCAAGAAATTTGTCGTAGCAGCCCCTAGTAAATATTTCCTAATTTTTCAAATGGATACCCTCAGACCATGTTTAGCTTGACCTCTCATATCATTTTTAACCTCCTGATGAATTCACAACACCCAAATTAGGTTGTGGTAAAAATTGACAAGTTATAAATTTACCAGAGAACTATCAATTGCAAAAATTCTCAAGGAGTAGCATTAGATAGTCTAACATGTCCTCTACAAATCACTAATTGACATTACACCCTATCATAGACCCTTCATACCATAAACAGAACCTTTATCAAACCCCTCAATATTTAAAATCACTGAAATTGCCATAGCTCAGAGAGTGGACCAAAAAAGCTCTGAAAGGTAACATACATTTTTCACTTTTATGTCAATTTATGTCTCAAAATTCCAAGTACCCTCCACATGAAAATTCATGTGCCTTTATGATATTTGAAAATTGGCACTCAATAGCCAAGCAAATGTCAAATCAGTTCTATATTCATAAATCTAAAATAAGTCATGTAGAGCACCTTAGACTACACCTATGATCTGATTTTTGATCAAATACATGATGCCAGGTATGCTGTACTCCAAACTATTTGATTCAATGACCTATGGCAGCACCTTAAGTGTGTTGCAACCCAAAAAAATTAGCCCATGATATAGCTTATACATCTATCCTCTTTAGACTAAATCAAAAAGGGAGATAATCATTGTTTCTTCATTGAGAACACTTTGTTTAAAGTATTTGAACAGCCATGGAGTCTTCACAAAATTGACATATTTCAAAATTGGCAAAATGGACCCTAGGATATTTCTTAAGATGTCTTAGGTCCAAAACAAAGAAATTCTAAATAAAATGTCCCAAATTGCTGATGAGAAATTGGCATGTGCCAATCAACAATGTGGTTACAAACTTAAACCACTTAATAAGCCTCCTGTTTTACATCACATTGTCTAAACTAGACTCTTTTTTATACTAATTTGTGTAGTGTTAAGTCTGTGCATTCTAAATTTTCTTCATGTATGCTAACTGAATAACACAAGTGTTTGTAATGTTGGTGGTTGGTGTACAAAAGAGTGAAATCTTGTAGCAAACAATCCAGGATAGTCTAGAACTTTACAGAATGTTCCAAAGATTTCAAAAATACCAGAACTTTAGTGCCAGAAGATCATTTATTTCAAAACTCCAGTACCAGAAGATCACTAATTTTGAAAGGCTAATACTAAAAAGTCACTTTTTCCAGAAAGTCGGTACCAGAAGACTACTATAAATGTTGAAAGCTCAGTACCGGTGTAGAGTGCCAGAGTGACCTGCCGTGAAATCTTGGCACTGCCCCTGATACAAGGGGCAGAGGCTGGCTTATCTTCAGGGCTTCCCCTAACACTTGAAAATATTCTGTTACATCAGAGTGGACCTACAGTGAATGTCTGGCAAATTTCCAAATAATATATTCCAGGCTACATGTGTAAAATTTGTTATGATTTTCAGACTTTAAAGTAAATTGCCAAAAATATTGTTCAATATTATGTGGGTTCTTGGGGAATCGAAAACAGATGGTCAAAAATGTGCGAGGTCTTTTGGTTGCGGTAGAACGGTGTATTACTCAGGTACGGCTGAGCCTAATCTATGTCTCGGGCAAACCTCCTAGACCTCCGGTACCTAGGATTCCTCTGAGGAAGGTCTTACGTCCGGTCACACATAAGCAAGA
>JBCAUG010006570.1:0-25621 GCA_038406175.1 Haplosyllis leylae | reverse complement strand
CCCCCCAGAAATTGGTTTTCAGTTTACCATCAACAAAGTTTGGACTTGAACATCAGCTACCATCAACCCCCCCCCCATCCCCAGCTGTGTGGAGCATCTTTCAGAGACTAAACCTTTGACCGCGTACGGTCAACATTCTCGTTATTTATTTTTGTTGGAAATTTTAAAAAAAGTACAACGAGAATGTTGACCATATGCGGTCAAAGGTTTAGTCTCCGCAAGATGCTCCACACACCTCAATGTTGGGGGGGGTTCATGGTAGCTGATGTTCAAGTCCAAACTTTGTTCCCCAACTCAAAACCTATTTTTGTGGGGGGGGGGGTTGATGGTAAACTCAAAACCTATTTTTGGGGGGGGTTGATGGTAAACTCAAAACCTATTTCTGGGGTGGGGGGTTGATGGTTTACCATCAGCCCGGTTGATGGGCAAAATTTGACCAAAAAAATATCCACCCAGTAGTAGTGAGTGCATCACAGATAGTCTCCTTGCGGAGACTAATAACTTCCGTTCAGTGAAACTGATGGCTTTTAAGACAGACATACTTTGCACATTATAGACAGTAACATATACTTCAAAATATAAAGAAACCCGTTTCCTTTCTTCTTGTGACTTTTGCTGGCGCAACTGGCGAGATAACATTATCTGTTTTATCAGGATGAACCGTTTGTTTCTTTAACCTGGAAACAACGTTTAGACAAATTGTAGACCATATCATTGTACGTAACAGAAATAAATATTCAACTTCAGACGTTTATTTACATGCGTAAATGGGTTAGCGTGGTGTAGTGTTTAAATACAATCTCGGCTGATGATCGATTTTTTTTTCTCTGCTCGTTTAAAAATCACCTGTTCGGTATTTAATTTAACATGTTTAAGAGAAATGCCAGACTGATACATCGTGACTTAAATTTTTGGGATGTTTGTGCCGTTTTAGTGGGAATTAGATGCAGAAAATCTGATATTCAGGAGAGATTAATTGAAGCCCAATGTCCTTCAGTGTTATCCATTACTTCATATTTTTCACCTCATTGGAGCGTTAGAATTTAGTAAAGACATAAACATTTTTTTCATTAGGAAAATGTGCATTATGAAACCAGAAAAAAAAACAATCTCTTTAACGCTCCTTTCCATTGGAGTGTTTTAAAGTGAAAGATTGCAAGTTTCATTTGCGTGATGTAGTCTGTTGCTTTACAATTTTAGCAACCATTGGATTATAAGGCATCTTGTTATCTACTGGGTTAGAATCAAGTGAAGTATCAATTGCACTTTCCTAAAAAGTAAAAGAGAAGTGTTTTTTCTCTTTTTTGTAGTTATGCGCAGTCGTGAAGCAGCAGAAGGATTTGGGCCACACCTTCAAGAAGGCCGTCTCAAAGCGTCAGAACATCGAAACGCACGGTGGGATGACGGAAGCGTCGACAGAGGGCACCACACACAGCGTGAGGAAGGAAGAGCAGGTCGCCTTCTCCAACTGGATCAACAGGTACCTGGGACTTTTCTCGTCTTGTTATGTTTTTTCCTTGTTGCAAGACTTGCTGAAAACATATGTTTATTTTGAAGAAATAGATGAAATACTAAAGTTATGGCTTATCCACACGTACCAACACAGACACAGACACCGATAAAAGTTTAGCATTGTGCTAATGGATCGGACCAAAATTCGGGCTAAATGGGTCCCAGACCACACCTTCAGCCCGTAGCCATTGACACAGTGTAAAAACTTGAATGGGATGAATTTCGGCCCAAATTTCGGTATCGGTACGTGTGAACAAGGCTTTTCCAGTTAATTTGTGGCTCTTTGGAGATACTATCTTTCGTGCCTTTGTCGACAAGACAACAACACAAGTTTATTGCATGGAATGAATGGGTAGATAAATCCAGGAAAACTGTATTTACGTCGTTAGGTTTAACTTGTGTTACCTTTTTGTATTTCAGGAATTTGTCAGATGATCCAGATTGTCAGAAATATCTGCCTTTGGATCCAGAGTCCAGAGATTTGTACAACAAGTGCAAGGACGGCATTTTGCTATGGTATGTTCGTCTCAGACTTATTACGGTACAATAATTGATGAACTTAATAAACTGCAATATCAGTTTGAATCTTTACAATGTGTGCGACAGTATGGAAAAAGTTGCCACTTTTTCTGTTTGCAGTAAACTGATCAACAAGTCTCAGTCAGGAACAATTGATGAGCGAGCAATAAACAAGACGAACCTCACTATTTACCGAGTACACGAGAACCTGACCCTGGCCTTGAACTCCTCACAATCCATTGGCTGTAACATAGTGAACATAGGTCCAGAAGACATCCACAAGGGAAAACCGCACTTGGTGCTTGGCTTGCTATGGCAGATCATCCGAGTAAGTTATATTGTGTTGGAGAAATTTTATGGCCATTGGTATAGATAAAATATAAAAACTGAATGTCTACGCGTTGTCATATTGAGTAAAATTTGAGCGCAATTTGAACAAGTAAGTTTTAGTCGAAGGCCAACCACCCGCACCCCTTCCCCCTCCCATCACGCATTATTGCCAGGAGGGGCAGACTGGTTCGGCCTCCTTCCTGGGGACGGGGCCCTATCCTTTGATTCAGTGCATAGGTAGCATACACTACTGAAAACATTGCTTTTCCCACAGACTACGTATGCGGCGGTAAAAATAAATTCTTAAATCGGACTTGTAGATTGGTTTACTGAGTGACATCAACTTGAATATGAACCCCAACCTCGCTGTACTGTTGCAAGAAGGTGAGACTCTGGAAGAGTTCATGAAGTTGTCACCAGAAGAAATCCTGATCAGATGGGTCAATTACCATCTCGCTAGATCTAACTGTGGACGCCAGATCAACAATTTCACAGGAGACATTAAGGACTCGGTTGCTTACATTCATTTGTTGCACCAGATATCACCCAGAGACGCTGGTGTCACTACGCAAGCAGAACACGTAAGTCCCTTTTGAATATGTATAGAAAAGGCGTTCGGAGGCATCTTGACACTTAACGAAACGGAAGAACCTGGGGTAGAGTTTCTGTCATAAAAGTGCATTGACATTGATTGTATCTGTAAGAATATGAGGACATTTTGCGTACTTTTCAGGAACCAGACATGACGCAGCGTGCCGAGCGTATGTTACAAGAATCCGACAAGATTGGCTGCCGTCAGTTCTTGACGCCAAAAGAAGTCGTCACCGGCAACTACAAATTGAACTTGGCTTTTGTTGCAAACTTGTTCAACAACTATCCGGCTCTAGAGGCAACAGAACCCATTGATCTGTCTGAGATACACGATGAAACTAGAGAGGAAAAAAGTAAGTCAGTGTTTTTATTACTTCAGTGCTGACAGAGCCACTGGTTAGCATGGGCTCTACTGTAAGCTGCCAATCCGAGATTTCTTTTTTGACGGTTTGCCCTTTGGCAATCTTTATAAAATACAGTTGATCCTTATCGTACACGTGAGGAGAGAAGTAAGTAATGATAAAGAAGTATATTTTCAACATTGATTTTTCCTGGCGTTCAGTTTCTTAGTTATGATAGTTCTTTCTGAAGTTAAAGAATGTGTTGTGACTCACATTGTTTTAAAATTTACAGGGGATTGGGATCATATTTTCTTAATTCACAATTAATCTATGGTACTTAGGGGCTAAGATGGTGAAGTTCAATTAAAACTAACTCAATATTTTTCAGCATACCGAAACTGGATGAACAGTATGGGCGTCTCACCGTACGTCAATCGCATATATTCCGACCTACAAGATGCACTTGTTATTTTCCAACTTTACGATATTGTTAAGCCAGGAGTCGTGGACTGGAAACGAGTCAACACAAAGTTCAGCAAGATCAAAGTGATGATGGAAAAAATAGGTACAAATAGTGTCGTATTTTCTGGGCAAAATAGGGCCCACTCAGAAATGTTAAGAATCGTCTTTGATAAGTTCCAGGCATTTCGTTAAGCAGCTTTAAAAGTAAAATTGATTGCGAAATGACTTTAATCATTTACATTCCTACAGAAAATTGCAACTACGCAGTTGAGTTGGGAAAACAAGTGAAGTTTTCGCTGGTTGGAATTGCTGGTAACGACATTTATGATGGAAATGAAACGTTAACCCTTGGTAGGTACAACATGGATATTTTCACACATACAACAGCTTGTTTATCATTTAACGAACTTTTAAAGAGGCCAGAGAGCATATAAAAAAATCTTCATTGATTGAAAGGTTGAACTTCTGTTTGTAGCTCTGGTATGGCAGCTGATGAAAGCATACACTCTTGCCATGTTACAAGAGTTAGCGGGTTCAGATGGACACCGCATTGTTGAAAAAGAAATTGTGGAATGGGTGAACACTAAGGTTTGTGTCAAAAAACAAAGAACAAATTACATACCTTTATTTCTGTTGTTGCATTGTTGTTTTAATTGTTAAGGTAATTAACTGATAGTCATTTCTCACGTTTTATAGCTGAAGTCAGCTGGGAAGCAGAGCTCCATCACAGGATTCAATGATCAGGCGATCTCCAATGGCAAGGTTGTGCTCGATTTAGTGGATGCGGTCAAACCGAACTCTGTCGACTACAAACTTGTACGACAAGGCAACAGTGAACAGGTACACAATAAATCTCTAAATTCCTTTTGGTAGGCTCGTATTTAGATTGCGGAAACACGTCTTAGCCATACGTAATACAAGCAGTTTGACTTTACACAGCCTAAACATAACCTAGTCGTTTGAGAACATGCAGCGCATATTAGATTGTAGGTCATCAAAATACATCTCAAAATTTAGTCTATTCTGAACAAAATATTTCTTTATACTTTTCACAGGAGAAGCTGGATAACGCTAAATTGGCCATTTCCATGGCTCGCAAGATTGGTGCTCGCGTCTATGCCCTGCCAGAAGATATTGTGGAAGTAAAGCCGAAAATGGTGATGACTGTGTTTGCCTGTATTATGATCAAGGATTATCAGCCTCCTCAGCAGAATTTATCGTGAACACTCGATTTCAGCAAGAGCAAACTTCGCAAATTAAAGACAAAATGCATGCGCTGGTGAAAAATAAGCTTTTTGTTATATCTGTGTCGCAGATTCGTATTTATCCAAACATTTTTGTACGCGTTGAAAATGTGAACAAGGAGGTTGTTTGAACTTGAGAAATCTTTACACAAAGGGACGGGTTCTCGAGTATTAAATTAACGAACAAAGTGATGTCAAAATAAATCTAATGTTTAATAGGTAGACGTCGCATAAAGTTGTTAAGCTAGGATTTCATTGAAAACCATCATGAACTAATGTATATGCAGCAATAATTTATGGATACATAGGCTTTCATGTGAATTACTAAAATTTTATAGCAGTGTAGATTTCATAAGTGCCTCCTGTTAACATGCTTTAATAGATAGATTATGCTTGGTGTTTTTTTTTAAAGAAAAACCAATGTAAATTTGTTCTATGAAAGGAAATCTTGAGTGGGTTAAATTTACAAATTTAGATGTAAACATGTAAAAGGTCACTTCATCGATATCACAAGTCTAACTACGTTTATACATTTAAAGGGACCATTTAAACTAATTTCATATCCGATCTTTTTTGTATGCGAGACCCAGTGCAAAAAAGTGATCTTGGTCCTGCATTTCAATTTATATGAGTTGTGAATAGGGCAGCCTGGGATCTAAACTAATTATATTTCAAAAGCGTAAGAAAGTGTAAAGTTATCAAGATCAGAAATCATGCCGCTTATGGTGTTTTATGTCGACTTGCTGAAGCTATTGTTTCATTAAGATGCGCATTTGCACAGAGCTGCATTCCAACAATTTCCATTATATCTACAGTTGAACATTCTCATCGAGAGTCATATTCCAGGAAAATAATTGAAACCATTTATCAACATCGTCCAAGAAATTATATGAGAACATTCCTTCCTTTTTACATTATATTTTCTAAATGCTAACTTCAGCAAGCACACGTGGACGCCAGATTTATTGATGTATTATTTTTCGACAAACCGTGCTGTCTTACTCATTGACCATTCTGAGGGGTTGCATGAAAACGGAGTGTTCAATGAGTTGCGGTACAGTGGGTCACGACAGGCCGCTTAGTCATTTTATTGTTGTTATTATTACAGAAATTGATATATTTTAATTTTTGTTTCTTGGCTTCATGCCAACAAATGTTTTTGAGCACTATTACGTGTACGTGCACAATTATTTTTACACAGAAATTGACATCGTAGACGTTAATATTTTCAGTAGACATTTATAAATGTGTTTCAAAAGATTTTTTACGTTATTTTTGCATGCGTGTTGTACTTTTTGAAAGGGATTCTTTTGTTTTAAAGCAATACATAAACCCGGCTTTATTTTACTGGGGAAAATGGTATTCAATACAAGAAACTTAAGTGCTATATCTTTGGCAGTACGAAATATGGACTATTTTCAGATGAAGTTTTCAAGGGTGTAGCTTGATGTAATGTAATAATAACTTTTTAACTGTTAATGCCAAAATGCCTCGTGTAACTTCGCTTTGCAGGACACGAATATCATAAAGATACGATATCCTTGAATTTATAATAAACGTCTGTCCAGATTGTTGTGCGAGTAAAATCTTGTTGCACGAAGCGCAAGATAATGAAAGTCGGAACGGCAAGCTCCAAGCGTGCGTGCATCACAGCTTCCAGGTTCTGAAAAGTGCTGATTAAAAAATGTGCCATTTAATTATTCACCTGTGACATAATATACAGAATCGTGTCAGAAATCAAGAAAAATTACATTCCTGAAGGAAAAAAGACAACTATGGTAAACTCTACTGAACAAGCATCCGTATCTGTGGGTCCCCTACCTCTCAGCTTCAGGATGAGGAGTGAGCTTCAGCATCAGCATAAAAAGACTGCTCATACATAAACGAGCAATCTTTTGGGAGAACCAAAACAAAAACATTGGGCTGAGTCAATGACAAAAAGACCACTCGGACCTAAACCAGCAGTTTTTTTCGGACCAATGACTGCTCGTTTTCACATGAGCAGTCTTTTCGTACTGAAAACTCATGCTGAATACTGATCCTGAAGCTGAGGTTAATCGAAAACATCCGTATCTCATTTTTCCTATAAATATATTCAAACTTACGGAAATATTGTTGATAAATAATATGTGTCTCATATCATCGTCGTGGTATAGGGATAAAAATATATCATGAATAACAAAAGTATTACATGTGTGTTATTTTATTGATATGTATGAGCTGATGGGGCAAGTAGTTTCTGGGTCATCCAAATCACCCATGTGGTGTTGTCAGTTCTGTCCGTCTCCCTTGTCACCCCAAATTGTTGAAAGTTGTAGGTAACTTAAAACGTGAAGTTACGAGATGATAGAGACCTTCAGCTGTGACGACGTCAGGGAAAAAACGTGAGACGAACATTTCTAAGGGCCTGTTCACGCAGACTGATTGGGTTTCCGTTTCCGATTTTCTCTTCCAATATCGGAAACAAATGGGTACAGTACCCAATAATATCAGAAAGAAAATCAGAATTGGAGCATTGTGAACATTTTCTGCATATTACATACAACCCATAAAATCTGAAAGAATATCGGAATCGGAAATAAAAAATTAGTAGGTCAGTGTGAACAGGCCGTAATTGACCACAATGTTATTTTTCACGTCGTTGCAGCCAAAGGTGCCTATTAAACTGTAAATGTTCGGTCAAAATCTCCAATTGATCAGAGTTATAGAATCATGCTGTATGTGCCATATTACGGTGACCGTTTGTTGAAAACGAACGACATAATATTCCAGAGAACATTCCCCAAGATGTTGCAAGGAATGGTGCTTATGAAATATATTGGTGATACGGGGATCTTTCATTAAACTGTACATCCGGTTAAAATTCCTTTTCAAATGGTCTTGTTTAGTTAAATTTTTAACGGCTTCCTGAACAAATTTGTAAAGGCCTCGCATGTTTTGTAAAAAACGAAAGAAATATTGATCGGTATGCGATGCAGTAGCATGATTATGTGTGATTTACTGGAATGTCTGATATTATATCATTGTGAAGATGGTAAATTTCTGAGCGTACTACGCTGGTATCATAGTCTGGGAATATAACGCTGAAAAAGTACGTTCTCTTGTAATTACGATTTAATACGCGACTATTCTTTATATTTTCATGGGACAGTAGAGAATATTCAATACGCAATAAATTAAAATTTATTGTTTCATTTAACTTGTCAATTTTTTTACCACAGTATTCAGTTGCAAGTTTATCGGAAGGATCATTGGAATCACAATATCAAATGTGAAATTAATCTCTAATGTAAATTTTAAATTTATCAACAGAATGAGGAAACTTGACGATCTTCGTGCTACGTTCGAGGATATTTTCTCCCGGTGAAAAAAAGGGCAAAATCCGCAGCATAGTTCTTCTCTTCATTGAACCCCACTCTTTGCGACATACTGCAAAAGAAGGATTAGAAACTTCATTGAATTTCAAGACTGAAGAAAGAGATACAAAGAATGTCTATTTCCCGTAGCTTGCCGACGTTTGTGAAACAACCTCCTTACTAACGAGTTCGGTTACAACGTGTGGAGGCATCTACATTCACAGAGCGACAAATGACATTCATAGGTCCCCACTACCTTCCCAAAATTTTGGGACAAAAGCCAAAACCAACCACTAAGTTGACTGTAACAAGCCACCAATGACAACTACTTGAGAGAATCTCCACAGAAAACCCCTCCCCTTAGAATGTCGCGAATTCAGTTGTAAGTCATAAATTGTTCCAGCCTCTCACACATTAAAACCAAAGCTCAACATCTCTGAAATGCTCTCTAAGAGTCGTATGTAATCATTTGGTAGATACGATGCGTACACAGATGCTTGAACATTCCACTTGAGTCAGCAATGCTGAATACCTACCCCTGTAATGTTCTTCTGCACAATAAGTTGTGAGTCTAGTCGCTTTGCTTCAGATTTATCTAATAACTTTTCCATGTCTCTTTTGGACATCTGGAACAACTCCGCTCCATTCATCGTCTCCAGAAGCTTAATCGTCCTAAATAAAATGTCAAAAGGAGTGGAAATTTGTGATAAAAATGGTCAAAATTTAGAAGATTTGAATTTGTGAAAAACTCGAATGGTTACCTATCCGAGAAGTCTTTAGACTTCAGCCACTGTTGAATCTCTTCTGACGTGGACTGGCAACTGATATAAATTTTCAGCCCCTTTAGCACCATTTGTTTGCCATTCGTGTTTTCCTTGGCCCCCTGGTGGCGGGCCACTGTGCGTCTCAAGAGTTCATCATGTAATTTCTGTCTATTGAATGGATGCATCGAGTGTTCTGCAAGAGGATATAAATTTAATATTGGAGTAAAAAATGCACAACGGCAAGGTTTCTAAGCCGTCAACGTCACACAGAACTAGGTCACAAAAGGATTTTGATATTACTTAATAATTTCTTTCTTCTAGCAAAGACATAATTTACTTTTCCTTTTTGAACACAATTTTAATCTCACCACATGCACATATGAAAGCAGTTGCGTCATTTCCGCTTTGATGAAGTAATCCAACTTACCAAGTATGTGAGGTATCGCTACAATTGTGCTACCATGGTGTTACATTCATACAAAGATGTTTCAGTCGCAGAAGTGCATTTGTGATCTTTCAGATGATTTTTCTAGTTTCCCACCATGATGCCCCTGATCATGTGCTATTTTATCTGATCTACTCTACCTTACTGTGCGTTTGTGCATCACTTCGTATGATTGTTGTGGCTTTAAAAAGTTCTGTTATTGGTGGCTCGTAGAGCTACTTGGTGGTCTGTTGATGGTTTTGGCTGTTTTTTTTCCCAGGTTTTTACAGCAATACAGGAATTGGTCTTCTGAACTCCCATACAGCCTCCTAGTGCCTGCACAGCTTCCTGGAGGTGGGAACCTCTGTCTCACATTCCGAGGTCTGTAAACTCCGGTACGAGCCACCTTGATATTTATATTGTTGATGAATATAGTGTTATTTGCAGCAAAACGGCGTTGTGCTTCGAAAACATCCAAGAAAATACCATGCGATTATTTTCCTTTTACACTTTGTACGAAATTGTACCGAATCACAACCAAATAAGTTTTAGCTTAGTTTATTACATATATGTAAAATTTACAAGATGTTAGCCGTCTTATTATAAAATATACAAATTATTTCATATATTAGCATCTTCATTTTGTTCTGTTTGTATATTTAGAGTTTCTACAATAGATATGTACTTTTTAAAAGAGGTGTAAACATTTTCAGGAAATACTTAGCAAAACAAATATTAACTAAATTTCAACAAAGGCATTTTTGTGGTCGTCTACTATGAATAACTTTGAAGCACCATAACAAGCAGTACTTATGTTAATCTTCTTTTCGTTTGGCCTGAACAGCACCATTACCACTTTTACTATTTGCTTTTTACCCTGGTTTCACATACTTTCAGAAACTTAACAAACAATCCTACGGTTAACACAAACTGTACATACTTAAAAGTACGCGTGGTTAAAATATTTATTTAATATTTCAATGTTTTTACAAAATGTGAGGAAAAAGCTTGTTCGTTGTTGCTTGTACTTGCGTAAGGTGACTTCTTCATCCAGATTGTGTGTGAACTTTGCTACCAAGTTCATTTTATAATTGTTGTATACTATCTACATGTATATTTTGAGGCTTTTGTAAAAAAAATTACTATCTACATAGATAACTTAATGTCAATCACCCACCCTCGAAGAATATATAACAAGAGAACAACTTCGTTTAACATACACATTCAGTGTAAAATAATTCTTCTAACAAGACCTTGTATTGGTGAAATTGGTTAACAGCTATTTACAATATTTGATAAGACTTCAACTTTAAATTAACTGGTGCACAGTCTGTTTCCTTTCAGCTATGATATATCATAGAAGGCAGATATGCCCCAGATATTATTATTATTATTCGTTGTATTACTTCGGCTCAACACAGAAATAAGATACTTGATTTTTCTTACCTCTGTCAAATATGTAGACGTTTTGCAATATAAACTCAGAATAAAAATGGCATACAGCAGACACATGAACGCATGCACTCCCTTGTAAACGTTTTCTTGTAATATTTTAATGGAAAAATTGGACATTGAAGATTTTGAAATTTTGCGACTTTTTAGCCTGATGATTTTTAACATTATTTATATATCATAATTATTATTTATAAAAAAATCGTTTGATGTTGTGTACCCTTATATAAATCAAGTCCATCATTGATTTTATTGACAGCAACCCATTCCCATTGCACATCACCCTAATTACACTGGTTTTTAATACAATTTCTATTGTTTATAAATTTTAGGTAACAACCTATTGGCATAATGCTCCCATCCAACAGTCCATGAATAAATTCCCTTGCTCATATATAATATACTGGAGATACAAATGTAATTTATTCATTTATCACTGTAAAAATTATTGCTATACGTTTCATTTGGCATCTCAACACACAAAATGGTACAATATATTGGAATGTATTTTAACACCATTGGCTTATAATGAGCAAACCTTGATTTTAGCGGCAATTTTCATAGCAAGATACGGTTATTATTCGCTGAGCAGCTTTATCTATTGGTCACACGTACAGTTAAAGTCACCGATTTGGTCATCGGTATCTTTGGGGCCGCTTACACTAGGCGTCAGAGTCAACGATGTGATGAAGCTAGCGATACAGCTCTTATTGAAATCAATGGAGTCGATAAAGAATGGGGTGCAACTCCATTCTGGGGCAACTCTATTTGTTTTCATTGTTTTCAATGAGACCAATATCCCTAGCAAGATCGCAGCATTGACGCTGACGCTTGATGTAAACAGGACCTTAAATGTATTGAAACGTCATGTGTGAACCACACCGTAGGAATTCATTTATCCCATTTTAATGGAACGTTCAAACTGACAGATACTTAGACGGATACAATTGCTACCGTATTCAATGACACTGTCGTAGTGTGAACACCTCTTATGCAAGCCATTTTTATTGGTCTCGGTATCGCGCTTGGGCACCTAAATGTTAAGAAAAACGATGACTTTCACGGTACGTGTGAATAGACCCTTACAGTAGAACCACCTGTCACAAACGACCATGTAACAAAAAGTCGCAAGTTACACTTTCACCGCGTAAAAAGCGTTTAAGGCAGAATATGTGAATAGATGTTTTCAAGAACGCCATGCACAGTTTATGAATTTGTGACTACATGTACTACTGTGTCGATATGCAGCTTCAAAAAAACGTGAAATATTCCGTGCGTCTATGAAGTGAGTGCACATAAAACCCTGTGACATTTCCAAATCAATTTCAATTTCGATTCAGCCAATAACTCATCACTGTGTATCAAAGCTAACTATTTGCACGCACGTGCGCCTAATGATATGAACATTGATAAGTAGCCTTTGGTATTCTTGTGAAATGTACCATTACTGGAATGTTCTGTTGTTGTAAATGTTCTATGATAACATGTAGAATTAACATGTGCAGAAAAACAACTTTGAATAATCAGCTTCAAGTAATGTTCAAACAAAAATCGGAAGCACGTTATGAAAAACAAAACCAGTCGAAACCACATGTGGAATGACATATCAACATCACAGTCTTAGTTGTGTAAGAATCAAGCCAAACACAATGAACTTTCCCACTTTGTGAGAATAACATACCACTATCACTAAATCATTTTACATTTTCTGAAAAGTTCAATGTGGTATCAAGTGTGAAGTCTTATCTGTATAAGTTACCTTGTTTAACGTTTGTTGATTCAGGTCCAGGTCTGGTCAGCACATTTCTGAATTTGGAGGGGTTAGAAATAAGCGCGGGGGTGGTAGTTGCAGGGGTTTTGGAGCTTGATTGGGCGCGACTACCTCCCAGATTAGCGCCCCACATGATGTAGGTGTCACCCTCTTCGGGTGCAGCAACTTCCTTTGAAGGTTTTGCCTCATGACGCTTGTCCAACTGCGTTTGTGTAAGCATTAACATAACAATAACATAAACATACCATTATTATGTACAGTTTTCAGACCGAAGGAAAAGCACGAGTTTGGTAAAGGTAACTGATTAGGATTCACGACTATTGCAGATTTTACAATAAATTGAAAGTTGTGATTTGCAGCACAATTTTAGGTAAATAAGTCTTGCTTATCTTAACTCTACAATACATGTACATGTTTACTTTACGAATCACGGTTCCAATCACTGTCGCAACAAGTTCAATCTAACTAAATGCTAATTTGTTAACAGTGAAAAAGTTTCAAGTTAATGCACACAGAACAGTGTGGTAAAAGAGTACACTTAAAACATACACCACTAGAACATTTAAATTTAATACTATCGCCACCAGTAGTGAAAAATTTCTGCAGTATACATTTTCTTACTTCTAAGTAAGGAAATAATTGTTTTGAACCTGACGTAGCATTGAAATTTTTATGTCCATACTCT
Organism: Haplosyllis leylae; assembly: GCA_038406175.1. Lineage (NCBI taxonomy): Eukaryota > Metazoa > Annelida > Polychaeta > Phyllodocida > Syllidae > Haplosyllis > Haplosyllis leylae. Next base: position 12,170 of record JBCAUG010006570.1, on the reverse strand, counting down.
TTAAACCAGAAGAGATAAACAACAAAATCCTCTTTGATTAACATAAATATATACACAAAGTATACAGCTGAGCCTGTGGTGTCGCGCACTAATTGAGTGATATTGCTTCTGTATGTCGCATAATTATCTAAGATGTATACATATCCTGAAATAACTATCTTGTTTCACCACAGGCTCTACAACAGTACATCTACAACCACGTTTAAAAAATTGTGAAACATTCACAAAACGAAAAAAACCAGTGCTAATAAACCAAAAATCAAGATAGAGTCTTCTTCCCTTTTTGTCTCGTATCCTGGTAAAAAATTTGACGTCAACGATTTATTTTCGACGTACCGGGTCATAACTTCCTGAATAAGGTTGTAATATTGTGTAAGGACAGTGTCCCATCTCGCCCTTTGAGTTTTGTAATTTCCACCAGTTTCTGGAGTCATCTAGAACCTGTTAGGGACAAAGACAATAAATGAATACTCGCGTCAATGTACGATATGACGTTGTGTCGTTGAACGTTCGCATTTCCAACAATGACTGCAGCTTAAAGTAGGCCTTCTTATCATAAAAGTTCCAAGAAACATTCCCTAAATACCATGGACCCTTCATTCAATCACTAAGCTGACTCTAAATGAGTCAGCAATTAATACTCGGATCAATGTCTCTTCTTGGCGGTAGGTAAAGGTATGAACCGTGTATCAGCATGAGTTTTTTGTAATAAGGCTACGGCAAAAATTAAGCACGAAACATAAATGGGCTCAAGAGCAACACCTGCAATAAGCTTTCTCTATTTTCGAATACAAAAATGCCACCTTGAACCGAACGAGAGACCAGGCATGGAAGCCGACTGTAAATGCCGATAATATTACCGCAAAAAAGGTACTTACCTCTAGTATTTCGGCCTTCTTAACTGTGAGCTCTTTTGCATTTCTACCAGCCCTATCGTGAGTTACCTCATAGATTCTACAATATACATTCACACATAAATTAATCAGTAATGAATGTATAAAAGCACCATGAAGAATGAAGACATGTGCCAGTGAATAGCACATTTCTAGGACACAGCATAGCTGGGGGAGGGGGTAGCAAACAGGTCAGATGGCAAAACTGAAATTCAATTTTGGAACATGAGCAGTTCTTTCTATTTTCTGTCAATATCATTTAATTTTTGTAACCCAACACTTGTTGTACCAAAGGGGTAAACCTGTCGAGTTATTTTGGGGCATAGTATAAATAGGCAGGTGAGTTACATACTTGGCATTTCTGTCCCTAAGTTCCCGGACGAAGCGTCTCTGTCCGTCTTCAAACGTCTCTGGTGGAGGTGGTGGGCGCGAACCTGGTGGTGGTGGTGGTGATGTCGCGCGCTGCTTTCTGAAATAACACAAGAAATGTCATAAATTTGATCCGATACCGATTTTACGTCCACGAACAATCTTCTGATCACAACTCTGAATACAACTTCAACATGTAACAGTTTTAGTTTATGGTTTCACTGCTTTTAAATGACTTTACGTAGGTGGCTTTTACATTTTGTTACGAAATTAGAGCCCACCGTTTGTACCAAGCGTCAGCCTCAACACATCGTTAATGCTGCCATGAAGCTAGCAATGAAAACAATGGAAGCAGATAGTTGCTGCAGAATGGGGTTGCAACCCGTTCTGGAGTGTCTCCATTGATTTTAATGAGACCTGTATCACTAGCGTCATCGCAGTGTTCACTCTGCGTTGACGTTGACGCTTAGTGTAAACGTGCCCTTACCTGTCGTAGCTTGATGGTCGAGGAGAACGTCTTCCATCGTCCCTGTCGTCGTAGCGCGGACGAGACTCTCTGCGTGGCGGATAGTCGTCATCAAACTTTTATAAAAAAAATCCAGTTTTAACTAAGCCATGATTTTTTGCAGCCAGTTTGAAGTATTATGCAAATGTTTCAGAACATGACGAAATAATGCTTACTCTGTTTGAAGGCGGAGGGTAATCGCGTCTATCCATGGTGTGTCCTAGTTCCTCAACCACTGATGGACCTGGTGCCCAACCATTGGAGAACCTTGGTGCGTATGGTGGTACATATCCTCTCCATTCATCTCTGTTATGTAATTTATCAACAGTTTTTATTTCTCTTATGCTCCAGAAAAAATTATGTCAGGCACACAATGATTACCAATAACTTCAATAATCGAAATTCTCGGAACTCGAACTCATCATCAAACAATAAATACACTTAAAACAATCTCTGCGTTCAGAAGGCCGAACTTAAATTTACAAAAGCTTTGACAGTCTAACCTTGACACGGTCCAGGCATCACCCAGAGACATCCACAGCTCCATCTCCTTTGACGTCAAACAATTCAGCAAGAGTTCTTTGGATTCTCTGGTCAACAGTGGAGAAACGACCTTGGAAGCCAGATCCGGCGTCCCATTACGCGGGTCACGACAGGCATCAACCAATAAACACAGGATGGTCCACATGAAGTGGATGAGTTCCGGTGCATTGGGGTCGTGAATGTGCGGTTTCAATTTAGCCTGCAAAAATTATTACTGATTAATTCTATGGTTTAAAAGTTGGCTTTAGTTGGACCCACAAAAGACGAATTTTTATCAAAACAATTTGGATTCACCATGAGTATGCACCATTTATAACATTCAAAGACAGTCACACACAGGACAGGTCTTTTAGGTTATGGAAAAGGAAACTTTTTGCGTTTATTTACAAGTACATGCAGCTACTTACCACAAGATTGCAAGCAAATTTAAACTTCTGGAAAACGTCGATGAAGTCTTTGGGAGGTGGAGGGCGCGATCTCACACTCAGCATACCATCTAAAATGTAATATCCAGACTTATAAACCACTTAGCTATATAAACAACAGAAAAAAGTCCAATGCCAAACAAAATGAAAAATGTAATTCAATGAATAATGTGTTGCGTTTGTATTTCTGCTCTTTTTGTCGAAGTTTCATTATAAAAGGATTGAAAATGACCCTCCACGTATTCGTAGCTTTTTCTTATTCCTGGTTCAAAACGTAATGAATATGGATCGTTGAACTTAGCCCAACTACTTTTGGTAGGATTATTCTGAACAACATACTGGGAAGGGGAGGGAACGGTTCAACAAACAACCAAATCGTGCAAAATAATTTCTTATTCTTTACGCAAACACCAACATTTTGAACAACTTACAGACACCAATACAAATGAAAAATTCAATGCAGGGAAGTTTACATATGGGACGCCAAAAATAACAATGGATAATGAAAATCTTAAACTCAATTGGGAAATATGGAGTAGCATTGACTTATTTACAAATAAATACATGTACCACATTAATCCGATTTCAACATACCATCTACAAAAGTGAAGAGTCGAAATAATTTTGATATACTACGTGAAATGACAACCACCATTTTCCGTAAATAAAGCATACTTAGATACTTGTTACTAGGTTTGTTTTTACTGCATTAAATTCCCTGTTCTTTCCAAAAACTGGGATTTCCCAGCGTGTTTTTATTTTCAAACAAAGTTTCGATACGAAAGGGGAACATTCGGTTGAGGGTTGACAACAAAAACGCCAATACATTTTGGCTAAGGGCCCGTTTACAACAATCGTTAACATCAAAGCAGAGTCAACGCTGTAACAACGCTAGCAATACAATTCTCATTAAAATCAATGGAGTCACTTCAGAACGGTTTGCAACCCCATTCTTGAATGACTAATTGCTTCTATCATTTTTAATGAAACCAACTGGCAATATTGCTAGTGTCATCGCAACGTTGCCTTTATTGACGCTGACGTTTGGTGTAAACGGCACCTAATAGTTCAGTGGTGTGAACAGTGATTACGACTCACCTCCGACAGCTCTCCTGTTGCGTCCCTGTCGCCTTGACCTACGGCGGTCCAACTCGCGAAAAGCCTCGGCTGCCTGCTGTAGCCTGGCTACGAACTTCTCTATGTCATCGAAGCAGCAGTTTAACAATTGCTGAAACGAAATCAAAGCAATGTGTAGAAGTCGATCAAATTCTTCAGTGTCGTGGTGAGATTTGAAGAAAACGAATACATGGAAAGATGACGCTTGTTTTAGCCAAGATTTTACTGCTGCATTTTCTAAGCCTTGAGAAATAACTTAAGAATATTTTCGTCGTTTTAACCTAAACGTTTTATCAATTTACGACAAGACAACACAAGCGAAGACTTCTTATTCTAGATCTATGTGATAAAATAGCAAATCTGTATCGTTGGTCCGACAAACAGTTCAACAATTTGTATTGCGCGACGAAGTTACTCAGTTACTGTGACTGACGTTAATTAACATATAACATTTTGTACATGTAATGTCAATGAAACTGTGGACATTAATTTTTAGGGGGTGGAAAGGGATATTTTTAATAAATTAAACGCGACATTTCTACGTTAAGTACGCACAAATCTTCATGCGATGCTCTTATTTCTCCGGCAGGAATTTTCTAAATCAGGCATCCTTGTGTAAACGTTAAGAGTCTGCTGTGGAATGATTTTTCCGTCAAAGTCTCCTGATTAATCAAAGGGATGGTTGATTTAAGGTCTCTTTACACGCAACGTAAAATTGTAGCGTCACCGGCGGCGTTGCCGTCAAATTCTATTTCTTGTTCTTCTTTCGCTTGCTTTAATGATAGAACTCCCCAGGTGTGACATCAACAACAAGAAGTACAGGGATTGTGTCAATGGGGACGGTGGCTTCGATTAGCAGAATGGGTCTGAAGTCGTCGTCATCATTGGGACAGTGTTAAACCTTTCATGGCGGTGGTGACGTTACGTGTAAAGACCCTCAGAAAATATTCGTTTGACGCGCGACGCTGACGATAACGACGTAGCCGCTTTGTTGCTCATTCCGCTATAACATTATAAGGATTACTAAAACATACTGCATTCATATGAGTACTTAATAACTTAGCCTTATTTTACAACTAACCACCAGACTATCCTCTTTGCCCATAACTTATTTTGATTATTTTTTTCTTAACTAATGAGTGGATGACGGTAACAGTATTAATGGGAAAGTAGGTTTAACGCAAAGATAAACAAGGATAACTAAACTAACTCAAGTGAGTCCTGGGCGTTCAAGCGGATAAACTGGTAATTTAATCGACGTTTGCAGTAATACGGGACAGTTAGCGCTTTTAATTTAAACACACAATTTACCTTCAGTGAATTTACCGATTCTTTTTCGAGTAATTCAGAAGCCTGTTTGTGTAGGAAATAAAACAATCTGTATTTCACATGCGTGATTCTTAATTTTTTTTGTAGAGGTTCAGAGCAGAAGAAAATAATATTTTTATGCGTTTTGAACGTTTTTTTTATATTCACCTCATCGTCAATCAAATGGATGGATGGTACATGCATGATATGATTTTTCATAAAATGCCACTTTTACCTGACAAAATTCTGGTGACAAATCCTGGCAATGTTACAGGGTTTCATTATGAAACAGTATTTTGTACAATAGGTTGCATTCCAAATTACAAGGGAATGCAAAAATATGAAATGGTCTTAAAAAGTACGTGTAAAATTGCGGTTACTGTGTCTTACTTTGAGGGTAAGGGCATGAATTTTTTTTTAAACATTTTTGTACACGTGAAATGAGAGGAACAACAGTGGTTCCCTTGGTGATATATTATAACAAAGATTCAGGTGTGAGGCAAGGATGTCATAATTTATGCAACTTACCACATCTCTGTCTGTGTTTTCGCTGAGTACAGATTCGGCGTCCTCTTGGTGCATGGATTGGCGTAGCTGTTGGTGCAGGGGGTGCGGTGCGGGGTTGTAATTTGCTGTTGCTTTGGCGGTGCGTTCAGCCTGTACCTCATAATCACGAACCTGTTCGCGTACACGGGTGTCGGCTCCCATGTATGGACGCCTGAAATGAAAGATATGATAAACTGATCATTCTCCATCGGTCACCAATGTGCACTATTGGTTCATTCGCACTGCCAAGACCGACACCGAAACTGAGACCGAAAACAAGTACACAGAACCTGGTGGGAATCTGTGTAGTCATCTGCCTCTGTGCAGTGTGAACACCTCTACATGAGCCATTTTTTTATCTGTCTCGGTATCGGTCTCAGTTCCGGGCAGCATAAAGACACCAGCAAATCACATAGTTCTACCATAGGATGTAAACTCGCGTTCTTGCCTCAGTTCGCCGCAGAAAATGAAACGGGTTTTCGATAGGTTAAACTTGGGAAGTTAACTTACCCCTGATATCTGTTTCCACCAGCTCTTGCGCTGTTTATTTCATCCACGACTTCTTGAGCCTGCAACATAATTCGAAGGATCTCAAAATAACAAGTTCAGAATTTTAAAGAAACAGAACAACGCGAGTAACAGTTCTTATTCTGCAAATCTAAAAGAATCTATTATGTTTGGTCACTGATTTCTGCAGCTTTAAACTATTTATTCTCATTAATTCAATCCGATACCGACTACTATTCACATTAAGGGACACTTGATCCGTAAACTGGAAAACAGGATTTAACCGATGAGCGAATGCCATTGAAATTGACGCCCATTATATTTTTCAATCTTCTTTTATCTTGGCTTGTACGGACTTACCGGTCTGCCAATACACTGGAATATGTGCATTTCTGAGGGAGAATTTCTGCGTTGATCTTCTCGCACTTTGAACAGAACTATGTTGTTGTAAACGTCAAGTCTATCGTTGTTGGTTACAGAGGTAGGTTCATCAACACAGTCTAACGAAAATCTCTCCATTTCATCCTGAAAATAAATGACCAAACGTCAATAGATTGGAACCCTTGATCAGTGACATTTGACTGAATACTCGCGGTACACTGTACTTGCTTCCAACTGACAAAGCTAAATACTTTTAAAATTTCTGTACGAATTGAGCTCTCACCCCGGTTTGTTTGTCAATGATGACCAGGTCACGAGTTTCTATGATCAGCTGACATCGCATTGTCCAGATTCCTTTGGTCATTTCCAAGTGTTTTAGTTTAGCGATCCCGTCCTCTGGTCTGCTCATATCTGGAATATGAAAGTGTAACATTGAATTTACACTCTTTATTCCATTCAGAACTGTTTGAACAACTTGCCTCCGCGCCCATAGATTCTTTTATAATTAGGCTTCGTCTAACGTATACAAGACACGTCCCAAGAAGGACAGGGTGGCATCCCACAAAAGGAAATGATAAACCTTTTTATAGTCTACTCACCTCTGTTGTAGGTGTCGACTGTAAATGTGGCTAAGTGATCCATGTCATATACTGGTTCCGCAACGCTTGCCCTCTCATCTAACGAAACAAAGAAAGCCATGTTTCAACATGTATACAAAGGTTTATTATTTTCCATATTTTGTTTGGAGTAGCATATTTCTGTTTTTCTACATGATGTCCTTTTTAAAAAGATGCAACAATATTTTCCCCTAGATTCACACCTCTGTCTCTGTAATCATCCCTGTACCCTGCGTCTCTAGCACCATAACCTCCGGCGTCTCTAGCACCATAACCACCGGCGTCTCTAGCACCATAACCACCTGGGTCTCTTGCACCATAGCCGTTTTCTCTGTAACCACCGTAGCCATTTTCAGGTCGTTTTGGGTATGGATCTCTACAGAATGAAGAAATTAAAACATTATTTTTTCATGTTCCACTAAAAATTGAAAAGCTGAAAAGTTGATCCTAATTTCATTGCATGACCCCAGATTCAACAGTAAATAACCTCGTAATCATAACAAGAAAGCCTCCCATTAATATCATGAGACACGTGTCCCCCATCCTTACCATGAACGGACCTAGCCAGGTGTGGGAGGGGAGGAAAAGGGGTCCCCCGGAAGGACCAGAACACGATTAACCCCCCTCCCTGAGCAGCGTACCACGCACGTGGATGGTAATAATTTCAACAGAGATATGATTTACTCTGACGTGTATCGAACCGATGTAACCACGAGATAAGCCAGCATCCACAAATAAAATTCTTGACTTTACCTTCTATCAAACAGGGGGTCGTCTCTGGGCGGTAGGTGTCGGCTGTACACGTCTTCCTTGTAGCCGCCACCACCTCCTCGCCTGTCGTATCCACCATAATCACTGTAAATATAAAAGTGGTCAACTGCAAAATGGTGAACAAATGTTCAAAATGTGCGAGGTCTTGCAATTTTGTGCCATTTTCAATGAGATTTTCCGGTCAAGCATAAAGAGACGTCTGGACTGACGAATGATGCCCGAAGTTACACGTGACTTAAAATACCTCAAACAATGCCACAATTCAACAACGTGGTTAAATTTTAGGTTTCAACAATCTAAATTCTTCGTTGTTACCTTTGAAAATGCAAAAAAAATATTTAAAAGTGTGAAGCCTTGAAATGTGTTAAAGCAAAACCAACGTTTGATGCTGAGTCAAAATCTGCTGAAAACCAAATTTCCCTATGTCCAGTGGGGAGGGGGGGGGGGAAGTTGGCAGTAAACTTTTGTTCCTGAGTCCAAAAATGCTCAAATGCAATTTTCCCTATTTGGGGGTTGGGGGGGTGGGGGTAACTTTTGGTGCTAACATCTGGTGAGAATTTGGGGTGGACTAAAAAATTTTGACAAGATTTTTCTAACCTAAACAACAGTGAGTGCGTCACAGATAGACTAACAATCCGAGTACAATCAGGTAAACACATGTGAGATCTTTAACTTTAAGGACAAATCATCTACTTATTTGAGATTATTGCAAAGGATCATGACGTATATGTTTGTAAACAAATATGATTCCAAACAAAATATACGGGCGTATCTAGTGCACACCTCCGTTCTGATTTTTGACGACTCGCTACAATTTTCTACATTTGACACATTGAATTAATTATTTTGTCTATCTCTTTTTTTTTCAAAAAGATACCCATTATATATGTATTTTGGAAGGATGGTTCTATTTGTTTTATTCTGCTCAGTAAACTATGACAATGTTTGGGCTTTTTATGACTTATAAGGTCAGATCACACGAAATATACATGTTTGGCTTCGTTTCAAACAATACAGACGCCCAAATGCGTTTACGTCATACAAGTGCACAAAGTATACAAGGTATGTGACCATTTCCTTCCCTTGTCTCTCGTAAGTCATGGATCTTTCGTCCAAACGCGGCAAAACACGAACGTAACGTTGTTTAAAGGTCTGTTCACACTGAGTGACTCCGTCACCGTTACTTTTAACGTTGACGCGCGGCGCTTTTGATCTTTCTGACGGGCACTGTCACAGACAGAATGGGTTGCAACGTAACATTTTTTACGATGACGATGACGGAGTCGCTTGGTGTAAACAGACCTTAAACATGAACATAATACGTTTAGTTATATTTCTATTGAGGACATATCTGTTGAGGACGTAAGGGCAATAAAGTACTGATAAGAAAAACAAGTGAGAAGAAATTTTTGAGAATAGTTCAAAGAGCACACCCATAAATAATTTCTTTGCGTTACATGTAGTAATAACTTGTCCATCGTGTCCAACACTTCCGCGGTGGAGCTGAGCATCCAATTAAGCATGGACTGGATTTATCTCACTTTACCCTAAGGATACTTTTACTTCTCCAAAACGAACCAATGTAGGAGCCAGATTCCATCAATAGTTGCTCAATAATAAAAAGTAACCAAACTGTTTAGAATTTACCATAAATAATCTTAATACCAAGACAAACACACCATGTCCATTACTGGATCATTTGGTCGTAAATCTTGATAAGGAAAGGCGTGACTCGCCCATTAACTTTGAAGTCTTGATTACTTTTGTTATCTCATTCTTTTACCATGAGCAGGAATCATAAAGGTATACTTGTCGACGTATTGCATTTCCTATGCAGATAATATACGGCGTTAAACGTGCAAAGTAATTACATTCTGCATGGTGAAGACTTGAGTAGGCATGCATTCTTTATGGTTCCGCAGTAGACGCAGTCTACAAGCGAACCATTTATTATTGCCAGAGACAAATCATGTGGGTATACTTTTTAGCAAAAAACGAACAAAATTTTTGGGGAAATTTTTTCTTTTTTATTGCAGATTTCGACTCAGCTTAAAAAGTTGGAAGTTGGAATTTTTTACCCTCCCCCTCCCATCACCGGACATAGGGAAATTTGGTTTTCAACAGGGGGATTGCTAATGCGCGGGACCATCTTGAGCCCCTTTCGGGGGCGCCTCGTTCTTTCATTCAATTAAATAAATAGGAAACGTTGTGTTTTCCTTGTTACTCACAAAGAAAATGAGGTAGGTGAAAACGTTCCTTAATGGCAAACAACGCAAAAAAGTCGCTTTAAGGCTTAATTAGACAAAGGCTATGGTTTGCGAAGTCAGTGTTTTTTCTTCTTCTTAAAAGTAAACACAAGAAAATCTGGCCAACTGGTACAGGTTGCCCTTGTCATACAAGTCGCAGTTAATACGTAGTAATGACGAGACCATGGCATGCATGTCCTTGTAGGGAAGCATCTGTCCAATGTTATTTCCTAAGTCCAGGTGATCTAAATCACTACCTGTTTGTCTCTAGCAATGTTGCGCAAGATTGGTAACATTGCTGACAGGTCTGGTTGCATAAAAGTGTTTCCTCGGGTTCAACCGCTAACTGAGCTCCTCTATTCGTCACAACTTTTTTTAAAAAAATTTTGGAGGACAAAAGTACTTTTCGTGGGAGCACTGATACCCCTGTTTTGGACTTCTGGTGACATCTACCCTGGTTTTCAAAGCCAGGGTGGATCCCTTGCATGCTTTCTCACTTATGTAATCCTCAGATTCAAGTCTACTGTGACACCTGCTGACTGTTTGATGTCAGCATGGCAGCCAAGCCTTTTCGATCCATGTACTTGCAGATGTGTCCACAAGTATTGGTGGAGGTTCGGGGCTCGAACTCATGACTGTCCATGCCACACGCAATAAGCACGCAAGCATGCCACTCGGCCACTCCGGTTCGGCGGCTATTGGTCGCAGCTTATTATTGCCTTCCTGTTGAATCTCTTTTTTTGCAATTTGCATACCCCTCTTGATTTGGAATTAATAAATTCCGACTCTCTACAGCAATGTTCCGTTGGAAATATTTTCAGTAAATGTCAACACGACACGGAACAAAATAGCGTAGGAATGTGTGCACAACCCTGGTAAAGCATCAAAGCAAACAACATCCCATCCTTTAGATGGGTCAGTGGTCCCGTAACCGACAAATGTCGCCCACATACACCCTATGAAACGCAGATTCCATTCAGTGCGAAACAGAACGCCACCCTAAAGTGCTGCCCCGGGGACTTTAAGGCTTGTTCACACGTAAAGACAACGAACCCGTCACCGTCATGGCAACCAATAGAGATGTATACAATTAGCTAATTAAGACCAAAATTTGAGTGTCATGTGTTCCGGACTCATTCTGCCCGTCAACCATTGACACAATGTTAAAACTTTAACAGGCCGAAATTCGGTGTCGGTATGTGTGAACAAGTTTAAAGTTACTGTTGATCTGGCCGTTGGAATTCTGGTAGTGTGTCAAATTCTCTCTTTCGACCAGAGGTCTGTTTACACGTACCGATGCCATCGCCGTGCCAGTCAAAGTTTATCATTGCGCCAATGGTGATGGGCAGAATGGGTCTGGTACCAATTCTGCCCGTCAAATGACCCAACACCATTGGCACCATGTAAAACTTTGACGGGGACGGACACGGTGACGGTGTCGCTACGTGTAAACAAACCCTAGTTCCCAGGAACTTCTCGATCTGCCCCATAAATTCACCTGTAGTTACTGCGCTGCAATCGTGAACCGTGTCTCCTATCCATCCTGTGCAGTATGAACTATTTAGCACTTTATTACTTAATCCCCACTATTCCGAGTTTTCAGCCTTTCAGTAAGAATTAATCATTTAATTGGCCTTTCGAATGAATCCAATATGGTTTCTTAGATTGATTATTGTATCTTCGTTGATGATGGGATGGTCCCGATCTTTGATTCCGTGACACACAATTAAAGAGAACAATTATGTTATTATCAGTTTGCCAACTGGTCTATTTTAAGGACGTTCTTTACCTTTACAAGCTTTCGTATCGACTTTTTCTGAGCGTAACTTGTGGCATTTTTTTTTACCGCCCGCATTCCGAAGAAGTGGGGAAGGTAATGTTTTCACTTTGTTTGTCCGTCCACAACGGGGGGGGGGGGTACCCGAGTCCCAGTTCCTATCCAA